>OX328011.1:55108281-55153281 GCA_946811545.1 Netelia fuscicornis | reverse complement strand
TCTCCTTATTCTTCTCTCTCGTCGCAATGAGATTTTATTGTTCCCTTTTTATACCGACTCGGGTGGGACTATTCCTGGCAGTCAAACGAGGCTTGCCACACGTCTCGACTCTTTCGTTTCTCTCTTATTTTCTTTCTTTTGTTCTTTTTCTTTTTTCTTTTTCTTCGCTTTCTTTAGTTTTCGTCCCTGGAGAAGCTTTTTCGCCACTTATTTGGAAAGTCTTACAGCGAATAATTTGCAATTTTTGTTATTTTGTTTTTTAACGAGACTGAGAAATAAACAAATTTTATTAATTTTTTATTCGCGGGAAATTAATTAATTACGTAATATCGAAAGGAATGACAAAGTAGCTAATCGTTTCAAATTTTTATTCTATATCTCTCGAACAATTTTCTATTTCCTTTTATCAACACGAACACACACACACACACACGCAGACAAACGTGCAACACGTATTTTTTTTATTTTTATATTTTTCTTTTTATTCTCTACTTTCTCATTCTTTTATTTTTCTTCTTTCTATCGCTAGGAGTCAACGGTATCCCGGGAAATAAAGGTCTCCGTGGATCTCGGTGAATACATTTTCATTTCGCCGTGTGTTCGAGGAACGACGAATGGCCGGGGACAGGAGGAAAAGGGGTTGTACCCGACTCCCGACGACGTTATTAAAATTACGGAAATTCCTGCACGACCCATTCGCTCTTCCCAGTAGCATGGAATTGTCGGAACGAGACAACCCGGGAAGAGAGAGAGAGAGAGTTCTCTTCGAAATGCGGTACGAAATTTACCATATATACATATATATATATGTATACATATATATTTAAATTTATATCTACAGAAGGTTTGGATTATCGTGCGATAAAAATATTTCAGGCCAGGATCGTTGCCGGTAGTCGACGAAACTACGATCGAACGTATCGTCAACTCGGTTACAGCAGGTGCAACTTTTGCAAGTTGGAGGTTTTGGGAACAACCGCGATATCGTCGTTCCTCGCAACGTTGCATATAACCAAGTCTACAAGCAACTGGGTACACGAATGAAATATTTATACACGAGCTATATACGTGAAACTATTCGGAAAACGGAAAGGAGCTGGATATACTCTCTCTTCCTATCCTTCTCTCTCTCTCTCTCCTCCTCTCTCTTCCTATCCCTTTCCCTCTCTCATTGCAATTTATTGTATGACTTATTAGTTATGATTCATGTTCAATGAGGATTGAGGCGTTATTACATGATTTTGATTTTAGTTTTTAGTTTTGATTTTTGTATTTTTGGGCTTTTGTAAGGCATTACAAGTCACAATGACAATTTGTAAATTTGCCTCATAGTGGGCTAGGGCATAATAAATTTATCATTATCATTATCATTATCTCCCTTCTCTCTCTATATATATTTTTTTTTATTTTTAACTATATTTTCTAAGATTTGTAAAAAAATTGTGGAAAATATTAGGAAAATTATTGTGAAAGTTATAATTTGCCTCAAAGAAATTGTAGGTCGTAAAAATCAATCAATGAATCTCCCCCGTCCACCCTCCTCGCTCACTCTCTTTCTTTTTATTTTTAACAATATTTTCTAAGATTTGTAAAAAATTGTGGAAAATATTAGGAAAATTATTGTGAAAGTTATAATTTGCCTCAAAGAAATTGTAGGTCGTAAAAATCAATCAATCAATCAATCAATCTCCCCCCCTCCCCTCTCCATCTCCTCCTCTCTCTCTCTCTTTATTTTTATTTTTAAATATATTTTCTAAGATTTGTAAAAAAAATTGTGGAAAATATTAGGAAAATTATTGTGAAAGTTATAATTTGCCTCAAAGAAATTGTAGGTCGTAAAAATCAATCTCCCCCCCCCCCCCCCTCCATCTCCCCCTCTCTCTCTTTATTTTTATTTTTAACTATATTTTCGAAGATGTGTAAAAAATTATGGAAAATATTAGGAAAATTATTATGAAACTTATAATTTGCCCCAAAGAAATTCTAGGTCGTAAAAGTCAATCAATCAACCCCCCTCCCCCCTCTCCTCATCACTCTCCCTCACCCTCTCTTTATTTTTATTCTAAACTATATTTTCTAAGATGTGTAAAAAATCATGGAAAATATTAAGAAAATTATTATGAAAGTTATAATTCACCCCAAAGAAATTCTGGGGTATAAAAATCAATCAATCAATCAATCTCCCCCCTCTCTCTTAGAAGAGTGAGAGAGAGAGAGAGAAAGTTGGACATACAAGTTACTGAAACTTGACGATATATCTGTCCTTGACTATATACTTACTAAATATAGATATAATTGTAGATATATAACTTATATCACAGGTTGGTACGTCCACCTCCGATCAGACTTCCGGCCACTTATGCAAGACAAACCGAGGCGTCATTAATTCATTGATTCAAACGTGAGAGTGTATCCGGCCTATAGTTATAACGTGCCAGTTAGCATCGTTCGACGTTATTATGCATTACGTAAACGAGCGTTTGTATCAGCCAAAGCTCGTGTTATTCTTTTACAAATGTGTGTTCGACATACACATTTAAGTATCGCCACTATCGTCCGAAAAAAAAAAAACAAAAAAAAAAACTTAATTCGCTCATACGTTAGGCCGCTTTACGCACGTCATTGATAACGTTATCCTTACGTCTCGCGTACGCACGATTATTCTCACCGTTCCTCAGTAATTATACGTTTCTTTTACCTCGACGACTCGCGACACACACACGTATGTATCTATCACTGTTCAGTCATGCGACACGAAACAACGAATTTTATTTATTTCCTTACGTTCTCAATCTCGTTAATATCATTACTCAAGATCGCGTGGCTACTCTCGTTTACTCCTTAATCTTGAAACAAAGATTAAGTTTTTGATTGAAATTTTTGTGGTCGATCAGATAACTCGATTCCGATAATAGATAAGTGTTTATGTAAAGATACGACGTATATAACGCGTAGAGCGAGGAATGATCGTGTCAGTAGGCTTACGCGCGTCTGATTATTTCCATTGAAATTACTTTGTGTAATTTGGTCCACGGACGAGCAGCAACGTAAGTACATCGTTGCTCGACGGTTTTGGAAAAATTTGTCTTTTTATTTTCGTTCCTTTTTTTTTTTGTTATCTTGTTTTATTCGGGAGAGCGAGAATCGCGAAATGAAAAATTAAAGAAACAAACAGAAAAACATTGTTTTTCTCAATGATATTTAAGTCCGTTTTATCGTCACGGCCGGTCGACGGATACGGACGTACTGCTCGAGCTCTTCGAGTTACGCGAATGATTCGCATGGTCCGAGCTCGTTCTATTCCGTACGACGAGTGAGCAACTTATCTACTTGACGAGACAAACGCGTATGCGACACAAACGATTTCTTCCGTCGCTTTTGCGCTCGTTTGATTTTTCTCGTTTGTTCGCGAATGGACGTGCCAATTTGCGAAAATACGTCGATCGAGCACAGTTGCAGCTTTCGGGAAAGAAACGAGCCATTGAGTGACGTAAATAGTTGCTTCGCTCTAAAAACAAAACAAAAAAAACTAAAAAAAAACAAAATTAATGTTAATTTTCTAAAATTCCACAATTTTCAATCCTGCGCGAAAATTAAAAATCTCAATGATCTCATTAAAACTTTATAAATTCGTACTACGATATTTAGCTTTGCCTCGTCACGCGATCCTTGAAATTATGAAATTTTTTTAAATCGCAATGTAAATTTGATTTTTATCAACGATTATTTTTTTATCGTATAAAGACACGCGTTTATATGCGAAAGAATAATCGTCTCGCTATGCTCGAGACAGGAATGTCCGTTATCACTAGTCCTAATCGAGCCAGGACTCGTAGATTGATCGAATTCTCGCTTACGACAATAACGCAATGTTAAATCCTTCGATTGTCCTACATACGCTTGGTTACCAACAGAAACGACGATGAAGTACCTGGGACTTATCCTCTTGGTGGCCTTGGTCGCCTGCCAAGCTCTTGCCTTCAGGATCAAGGAGAATGATAACGCGCTGCAAGGTAAGTCCCCGATCCATACGTATCCTCGCAGGATATTAAACTATCGCACTGTAGGAGCTTTTCTCGAAACATCGGACGCTATTATATCCCACCTATTGGTATTTATTTCTAGATCCGACGTTAAGGGTGAGTAATAGTGAAAAATTCCGTAACTTCCTCGAGAAATTCAAGGACACGCTTCGCGAGGGCGACGAGGAACTTGGAATTCCGCAGATGGATCCGTTTTACACGGAGTTACTAGAGAAGGACATCAAGCAGGATATAATCGAGTTAGTTCGATGATCATTATTCGTAAATAAGTTTTGAAGAATTGTCTTACCTCGTAAATTTTATTTTACTGATAATTATTATATCTTGCTCATCGATCTTGTTATTTTGTAATTGAACAGAGGATCAGTAGGTTTGATTGAAGCTCAAGTGACGGGTCTAAGTGGTTACTACGTTGACAAGGCTGAGGTTTCTATATTCAAGAGGACACTTACCATCGGTCTCACTTGGCCTCACATATATTCGGACGGTTTTTACAAAATGGACCTCGTCGTTGACGGCGACAACAACGTTTTTGGCGAAGGCCACTACGAGTGAGTTCTTATTGTTTTTATCTATATATACTTCCACTCGTTGCAGTGTGCCTAAAGAAAATAAGAAACAGAATATCTTTATTCATTGTTGCAAAAGAATTGAATTTGTAAAATGAAAATTCAAGTATTGTCGGGTAGGACGACTTAAACTTTGCATCACCTTTTTCCTGTGACCTATATTTTTCTTGAAATGTTTCTTGACTTAAAATCCTCAAAGTCTTTTCGAAACAGCCATATTGTAGAATTTGAAACAATCCAGAGTAAGCTTTAGTTTCTATTAATACTCGAATCCAACGTTGTCCTAGAAATTGATGGATGGAGCACCTTGGCTAGAATCACAAAGAATTGTTTCCTAGAATTGAATTTGTAAAATGAAAATTCAAGTATTGTCGGGTAGGCCGAGTTAAACTTTGCATCACCTTTTTCCTGTGACCTATATTTTTCTTGAAATGTTTCTTGACTTAAAATCCTCAGAGTCTTTTCGAAACGACCATATTGTAGAATTTGAAACAATCCAGAGCAAGCTTTAGTTTCTATTAATACTCGAATCCAACGTTGTCCTAGAAATTGATGGATGGAGCACCTTGGCTGGAATCACAAAGAATTGTTTCCTAGAATTGAATTTGTAAAATGAAAATTCAAGTATTGTCGGGTAGGCCGAGTTAAACTTTGCATCACCTTTTTCCTGTGACCTATATTTTTCTTGAAATGTTTCTTGACTTAAAATCCTCAGAGTCTTTTCGAAACGACCATATTGTAGAATTTGAAACAATCCAGAGCAAGCTTTAGTTTCTATTAATACTCGAATCCAACGTTGTCCTAGAAATTGATGGATGGAGCACCTTGGCTAGAATCACAAAGAATTGTTTCCTATAAAATGTAAAAAAAATATTACAGAGCGTGGTTGATCGGTCGCGTGCGACAATGTCGAGTTTAGTTTGCGGTCAAATAGGGACAAGTTCAAGATATTACCACAAGGTAGTTATTAATGATCGTTCGTCAAGGGAATTCTCTCGTTTCTGTAACGACCTAAACTCTTCGTCTCTCCCCGCCCACCGACGAATTACTATCACGCATCGGTTGATCGTGTCCGGCCTCTTTTTCTTTTCGTTTCCGTTATCGAAACATCTAATCGCTCGAGTAACAATCATTGTAAATGTCAGAGCACGCGATTATTGGCATCGCTCATTTCTGATCTTTTGGACTTTTTTTCTTTCTACCTCGGCCCATCTACGCCTCCACTCGACCACTTGAGTAAACAAACACACTTTGAGATTGGTTCTGACGTAACGGCGTGTTTTGATTAATTATCAATTAAGAAGCTAAGAGAAAAGGGGAGATAGATATACGTGTGTTTTATGCTCGCAGGTTAACGCTCAATGATTTGTCCTTCGAGTCGGTCGTGTCGGTTGGAATCTTCGGCGGCGTGAGCGTTAAGGACCTCCAGACTTCCATTAGTCTGGGTGCTATGAAGGTAAGAATGTAATTTCAATTTAGGAATTGAAGAAATAACGATACAAATTTTTTTCTATCTATTATTGTGTCCAAGTTCACTAGAAGTTTTACAGGAATCGAGAATTAAAGAATATTACGCTAATTAATTAATTTATTAATCAGCTGAATGCAACGGGAATTTTCAACGATGACGATGCGTCTGCTATCTTGAGCGAGGCGATATCCGACATGGCGCCTAGATTACTGGAGGATTATCAGAAGGAGGTGACTGACTACGTTAACAACATTGCTAAGACTTTTATAAACAAGCAATTGGAAGGAAAGTCGTTGCAGGAGATTCTCGATATGATAAGTTAATTCCTCAACAATTCAACGTCCATCATCATCGTAATCTTTCGAATATCAAAAGTTTACAACAAAATTGGATTTCTTCTTCTCAATTAATCGAAGAGGAAATCTTTAGTTTAATACAATTTTTATAAACTACGAAATTCTCTGTTTTTCAATATGCATATGTGCAACGCATTGAGCAGTGAGTCTTCGAATTTTAATAAAATGTCTGCAAAATGCAGAAAGATGAAACATAATTCTTCTTCAAATATCCCTCTTTTATTATTAGAAAAATTCTTTTAACGCGGTTTAAGTGTTTTCTATCGCTATAAATAATAATAATAATAATAATAATAATAATAATATAATAAATCAAATAAATCATTTAGCGACGAAGAAAAAGTATGTATAACTTTGGAAGTTTCTTATCCGGCTGAGTTGAAAAGCAAGTCCGAAAAGGACACATCAGCGCCATCTTTCGGTCAAACTTGGAAGTCTTTTCTGATGTCTATAAATGGTAACGACGAAAGATAATACCAACGAATTCAGACGACTACAGAAGGAATATGCCTATCCTTAATTTTCTCCGCCAGAAACGTAAACGCCTTGTCGTCTCTCAATGCTCAATAGAGAGCCTCGTACTGAGAGTCGAACGATCGAATCTCCCTGGAATGCATTTGTTTTCTTTATTTTTTTTTAATGTTTTGTTGCTTTTTGCATACAGATAAATTTTATTTTTCATATATATTAACGAAAAAGAATTATAAAAAATGCTAAGAGCTTTAATTTCTGCATCCGTACCAACTCACAGCTAATTTATAATGCAAATGTAAAAGATAACCTATTATTTAAAATTATTTGAACTTATATTATGTGGTTATTAACGTTCTGAGCGTCGATATTATCGAGAGAAACAGCATGTGTACTCCAACCTATACCTAGCATTAGAAAAAGCGAGATAGACAGTACAGAAAAAGAGAGAGACGGCATGTGTACCCCAGCCTACACCTCGCATTAGAAAAAGCGAGATAAACAGCACAGAAAAAGAGAAAGACGGCATGTGTACCCTAGCCACGGTCTTACATACAGGTCTGTCAACTCCCGGGAGTGGGGGAAGGCTAAAGTGACTCGCATATTGAAGCAGAAAAATCGAGTTCTCTCTATCGCCACCTGCAGCGCTGCTATCGACTGTCAACATGACATAACCTCATAATCATCGTTTTCGTTGGCTCTGTGCGATTTTTTCTCCATTTACGTTCAACATTTTCTCGGCTCATATTAATGTTGTGCGATATTTAATTTAATAATCTTCAAGATTTACCGACAATAATATTGTTTTTATTTTTTGCTAGTCAAGTTAATAGTGCGCTTGCGCAACCCAATCGGCACTCGATTGCAGTGTCGCATGTGGCCAAACCGTGAACTTCCAAAAACTGCTTCAACAAGCGAGTCACCCCCACTCCCGGGAGTTGACAGACCTGTATGTAAGACCGTGACCCTAGCCTATTGGGATCTGACATGGAGGCGTGGCCAAATTCAATATGGCGCAGACCGGGGTGCAGTCGCCTGTCAAAACCGCGCAATAGTAGAGTTACCGTGAAAACCAATATGGCGTAGAAGAGGTTGCAGCCAACTAGTCTTAACATAGCGCAACAGCTTTATTTTTTAATAAAATGCTAGTCCTTTTCATTAGTGATATTTGTAAATGGTCTGATTCCAATCCCTGCAATCGAAATTTCCGAGAAGGCGAACAAATTTTTTGGTATACGCACCGGGCATTTTTTTTGGGGAAACTGTGGAACGTCAGTTCACGGTTTTTTTTTTAAAAGAACTCTCGCATCCATATACGAAACATGCAATTCTTTTTTTCGATGGGTTATTGCGAGATGTAAAGACACCTACTTATGCCATTTTTTGTTCAATTTCTCAAAATTGCTGATATTAATGATCACGTTGTAACTTGAGCAATGCACCCTGGTTTTAGTTTCAACATGTACCACCAGGTGTCTCACGAATTTTGTCGGATCCCAATACCATAGTATAACTAGTATGGGCACTCTTTGTCGGCACTTTGATCTTTTTGTCGTCAATTTTCCGCCATGTTTTTGGCCTAACCTCCAGTGACGGATCATTTGTTCTAGGAACCCGCGGTATATTACTATCTCACCAGGGACGTATATAAATTTTATAAATTGGAAAAGAAATTTTTTAATTTAAAAATTATCTAAAAAATAAAACAAATAAAAGCTTTTTTTGGTCAATAAATTAAAATTATTAGAGATAGATTTATTAGAGATAAAATATATTAGATAAAATTGATAAAAAGATGAAAATATATATAAACTAATTTATACAGATTAGAACCGATTGTATACATAAATAAGAAAATAAAAAAGTGAAATGGTTTGCATATTTTATTATTTGAAAACTAATTGTTATTTATGTCTATCATTATTATTATAAATCATTACATAAATATAGGAGTTCGGTAATCATAAGTAAAGTAAAAATATATGATTACATGAATCATTTATTCATTACATAATGACATACAAACATCTATTACAAAATTACATTAATTATACAATTAGTGAATAATTAAAGCCATACATATCATGGAAATATAGAGCCAATTATTCCAATTGTTTATAAATGTTTCCAAATGATCATTTTATTTGAATTATTTTGATTAGAATTAGATTTAAAGTTGCGATTTATAAATTTTAAAGTATAATATAAACGCATCCTGAAAAATAGCTTTTTTACAAATAAATGTAGAAAATCTTGACATGGATGCTGAAACATAATTGATTCAGCTTTTGTCAAAAATGTTTGAATAACATTTTTTTGTAAAATAACGGTTTCAAAATTATCATTAAAAATCGCTTCTAAAGAACATATATAAAATATAAAATTGTTATGTGGCATTTTCAGGCTACCAAAAGCAGACCTTTCACTTTGATATGCTTTAAAAAAACAGGAAATTGTTGAGTCCTCCAATTCTACATGTTCTATACTGTATTCTTCGCAAACTGCAAAGCGAAAAAAAGAACACTCTGAATTTGCAGTCGTATTTCTGCAATTTTTAACACTGCACTTTTTATATCCTTTGATTTTCTGCATTTTATTTTATGTCTTATTTTCCAACGTTGTTTTCAAAAATTGTAACCTTTCAACTGACTGTCACAGGCTTCACATCCTTCACATCGCCACTTATGAAACAATTTGCTGATTGGTGGCACCCAAAAACATGGCGGATCGATGCGCAGAACGGATCGACGCGAACCTCGAAAATGCTCGGAGTGCCCATACTAGTTATACTATGCCAATACCTCAAATTAGAAAAAGCGAGATAGACTGCAAGACGTGCTTTCTCGTACGTGATTGGTGAGAGAGGAGGCGGAGCTACGCCATGAGTTTGCGTGAGGTATACGAGAGCGTGTCCGTGTGACCTAACACATGCTTATAGCGACACTAGCGACGCCAGTCATTGGGGTGCACAACTTCGTCGGTGTACACCATTTTTCATGTTACAAATTAAGGATATGCTTATTCCTTCTGTAGTCGTCTGAATTTGTTGATAATAGCTATGAGCACGTACTTTTGTTCGTATACGTTGCTTTTCATCACATATAATGTTTACATATTATCAAGTTATAGTCTAATAACGCAAACAAAGAATAACTCTTATATTTCCATACACAAGATTCATTCGTATATTTCTAGTAAGAACTCTGCTCATCAAAGATTGACAATGGTCGGTCTAAGATTATTTACATTTAAAGTAGAATTCATTAGATCTTTTATAGTCAATTGGTCTACATTAATGGCCCTCATTCATCGGGAATGTTCTCCAAGCCCTGAAAAAATGAAATGAACATATCGGTAAGAATTTAAAGGTATGAAGAAAAGTGTCATTTATCATTACCCGAATTTTCCAAGGAGCACCATCGATACGAGTGTCCCTCTGGAACATCTTACGACCATACGCCTCCGTACAATCGCGTCGCATAGCCTGCAAAGACATTATATATTGGGAGTTAAGTGAACAAATTTCAACTATAAATATTATGTAAAAAAGAGAGGTTAGAAACTCACATTGCCCAAAACGGCTTTATGCAGATACCACGAGGCAACTTGTGGAAGATACAAACACCCGGTAATAATCGCCATCGATGGCAACAATTCGTACCACATGGTGGCTTCTTGTGTTTTGCGAAAATAGAATAAAGTCTCAAAACAGATAACTACACCCGGTAACCGACAAGTACTAGAACGAACAGCTGACTATGGACATCTGCAATATGGAAGGGGTTGCGCGTGAACCAATAGCTTGCAAGTGTAGCAAGAGCACCTAACCGAAAGTTACTAGATCGTAAGGTTACTAGACTCTCGTTAACTGACTGCTGTAACCGAAAATGAACGCCTCAAATCCACAACGTTCAGTAAATTAATATTACAATTGACATGACTCTATTTGCTACTCTACGCGTGTAATAATTCTTTGATCCATGCGTATGGATCTTACGCCGCATGCGATGACACCCTGAGAATCCTGCTCAACATCCGAGATTAGGTGGGAGACAGCAATACTCGAACATCGATGGGGTTCACTATTTTACACCCACGTTAAGTTGGCTGCAAACATTTTTCGCGCAACCCAAATATCATGATTATGAGGCTTTTTACAGCAACACAAAATTTGTCCTATTCCCTACCTCTTTAAAAAGTTACTCGTACAATTTATTGTAGGACGAAAGAGAACGGAGATACAGCATCGGGAAAAGTGGATTTTTCGGAGGTTTCACTCTGGGTTCATAACATTATTGAACATGATTTCGTTTATTGGACAAAATTCTACAGTATATTTGTAATTGTGCCGCCGCAAAACAAATGAGACGACCGGTGTCGCGGTATGACGGTCGACTCAAAACGTACAAATAATTTGTGAAAGCGCTAACAACGATCGGAGGAAGATTTGTGAAATGGAAGATTGGTAACATCTAGATATAAACATTCAATTCATCGAGATGATTGATAGAATTTCGTCAATCTTGAAGTTCAATAGTCAACGAGGCCCCTGTTAACAAAAAAAAGAGATCATTATAGAAATACAGTGCATGTTATTTTTTATGTTTAACAAAGACTGAACAATTTCAGTCAACATACCTGCTGCTCCGTGGACTTAACGACCTCGGTGGAGTTTCTCTATATCTTCGTCGCGATTCTTGCCGCTTTTCACGATCATCACGTCGGTCACGATCTCTTTCCCTTTCGTTGTCGACATCCAATTCACGGTTATCTCTGTCGCGTCTCTCACGTCGGACTACATGCCGAGGACTTCGAGCTGGGCTTGGCGATCGTGATGGGGACGATCGAGAATCCGAGCTGTGACCTTCGTATCGATGCCGCCTCTCTCGTTGTCTGCGGAAGAAAGAAACAAAAGTTGAATATATCATCGTTTCGATGAGAAAAAATCGCGTTCATAATACAACTTTACATACTTGCGACGTAGTTTTAGGGACATTTCTCTGATTTCATCTTCACGATCCTGCCTCTGTTGTTCCATCTTTTCAATCCTTAATTGCTCGGCTTTTTTGTCCGCCTTGTCTGTAGCAAAAGTAAAAGAAACGTTAATGTGATCATATGCGCTACCGAGCTCAATCGTAACGTAATTCCACTTACATTGTCGATTCAATAGAGCTTGCATCTTCCTTTTAAGCCGCTCTTGGGGTGTTGTTTTCGACGACTGAAAAACGAAACTCTTCAAGACACACGACTCTATGAACGAAAGTGGAGAGATCTTTTTTTCGATTACTTAAAGCGATCAAAGGGTGATAAACTACAAGCGGCAATTAAACAATCGCAAGTTTTACTGCGTCATGGAAAATTGTACGTTTTTCAAGAACCGATACATCGGTATTTCAAAGAAATCGAATGTCGGAACGTCGACTCTGTTAAGATTCGTACGACCGTACTTCGACATCTTTGCGCTATCAATTTCATTGAATAACTCTCGTGTAAATAATTGCAGAAAAAAATATATAAATAAATGTCTCATCGGACATAAAAATCGATGATATTCCGACGACGATCCCGTGGACCAACGCGACAATTGGGTAGTTTAGACCGGACAATTTTTTGTTTGTTTTCTGTTTTTCTTTTCATTGCTCTGTGCATTAAGTGACTAAAAAAAGCGTTACGGTTCTTACTGACTTTGTGTCCGCCACCAGAATTTGTACTTAACCCTGCTTTTGGCTTGTTCCTGCAAATATAAAGTATGTTAATCAATGCAGATGATGGCGTTGGCGCTCCATAATTCGCTAACGAATATAAACTTACACGTTTGTACTAGTGGTCGGTACTTTGGGTCCATTGTGGACATTTTTCTCTTCGTTATCTGACAACTCCAACTCGAGACTCGAGGATTTTCCACGACGACCGTAATACCTGTTGAACGCATTGGAAAATGCATTATCGTTCGATTGGGATCAACGAATCTTATGAAAATAATATTTCATTTCCAACAACGTTATTCGACTCACCTTGGCAAGGTCGATGTCTTGTTTTCCGTACTTCTCGATCGTTTACAACTTCCACGGCTCTTCGATCTCGATCTAGATTTCGTTCGAGATTTCGATCTGGATCTCGATCTCGATCTAGACTTTGAAATCGAGTAACGGCCTCTCCGAAAACTGTCTCGCGACGGACTTCTATTACGAGATTTTGATCTTGAACGTGTCGGCGATCTTGAATAAGTGCTCGATGACGATGTCCTTGAACGTCGAAACCGTGAGCGCGAACGTGATCTTGAACGGGACACGGAGCGGGGTGATCTTGATCTGCTCACACTTTTGCAGCGGGATGAGACTCTCTGTCGACTTCGCGAACGGCGGGTGCGACTCCGCGACCTTGATCTCATCCGCTTTCGCGGTCGTGAATGACCTCTTCGTCCTCTGTTTAACAATATTTCAATGATTCAGTCTTGAGATTCTTTTTACGTATATTTACACGTGTTCATTGAAAAGTTTTGATACTTTACCGGCTTCGTGAGGGACTTCGTCGTCTATCGCGCGATTTGTATGACTTATTTCTCGTTAATGAGCGCGTTCGACTTCTAGAACGTGACTTCGACATTCGTCGGCTAATATTTCTATCATTGAACACTGGACTTTCGGACCTCTTCCGTCTCAAGTGCGAATAATTGACTCTCTTTGCACTGGAAGATGTGACTTGCGAAGAACTACCGTGAGCTTCTTCCTCACCGCCAAAGCTCGTTATGTACGTTATTTGGCCCGCGTTTACGGGCGACGTAGAGCGAGAACGCGATTTCGATGACGATTTTCGATAAGGATTGTATTCCGGACTCTCTCGTGCTGCGTAGCTGCGAATTAGCAAGAACAAATATTAATCTCAATAGAATTCAGTAAAGTTCGCGATTTGTTCATTAGGCTTTTACCTAGGTGGACTCATGACGCGACCGATCATCTTCTTTTCTCGAAACGCTCGTCTCTCGCGACGCGAGCGACGACCCGAGTACATTGCCTTTTCCTCCTCCTGTTTTCGTGCTTGTCTGAGTGTTTCCGCTTCTTCAAAATCTTGTGTCAAAAAACTAAAATAATCCGCTCCTAGAAGACCATATTTTTGAGCAACTTGGTTCATCTCGTGCGCTTGGGACGGTTCGATCTGTGATACGTCTACGCAGATATCTGCGAATAAAGACAAAAGATGGTCAGATATTTTCGGATAAAACAAAATTAAAGATAATAAAAGAAGGCGAATAATACCCAAATCGATATCGCTATCCTCGTCATCAGGTTTTTCCTCCGATGTATTTGGATCGACGGGTTTAACCGGCTCCGATATTGCTTCCTCGGTCTCATAATTATAGCCGATAGCTGCATTATTGCTAGACTTTTTCTTGTCCTTGATTGAATCTGGTTTTGTGGAGGAGCCAAATTGCTCCTCCAAATGAATTTGATGAAGGAATTTCTCTTCGGTTACTAGTGAAAACAGAAACGTGATTTAGAGAAAAACCAATCAAGCCCTTTTGTGTATATCTCGATATACTGCTATTGAATCTTGAAATTGCTTTGATTTGTGTCTTCAACCTCCGAGAAATTCATTTTGAACAATTATACGATAGCGTTCATAGTTGATATGTCTGTCTTCGCTGGTCAGGGCAATGTCCACGTCTATTGTGTCTGGCGCTTCCGGTATCCAGTCCAGATGAGCTCTCACATCGAAACGGTCTATGAGATTGTCGTCGTTTCCTTGCCAAGGCATCCTATTAAAAAAAAAAATCATCAGTATTATCGAGTATTGACGTCCATCTAGTGTCGTCTCGCCGAGGGCCCGTAGGATTCATACGTTTGCATTCTCGTATCCGCCATTTTGATATCGACGCTAGCGCCACGATCGGTACTTTGCGTCGCCATCATAAAAAGTGATTTTACAACTTACATATTCGCTGGACTGTCACCAGCAGCGGCAATAACCGGGTCCAAATGTATTTTACAGGGTCTTCCGTGCAACTGAAGGAATTGTGTCGGATCGGATTTCTGAATTTGGAAATACAGCTTAGTAGAAACGCTTAACCAAATATTTCCATACAGCAATATCGAACGTTTTATCGTAATGGAGCGTTAAGGTTAATACACTCAACGATGCTCAATTTCGATGTAATTGGTTGAAACGAGTGTGTATAATGGAATCGATAAAACTTCTTTGATACCAATAAAAATTTAACATCGCAACAACACTTAAAAGCTTACAATTTTTTCGTAGTAATCTCTGCGGCGTTCTGCCCGCCTTCGATAATCCACCAGCATCCCGCGAATTTTCTTCTCCTGTTTTCTGGCCTCGTGCCACATCCTCCCCCCCGTTTTCTTCACCGAAAAGCTCATGTTTCACAAGAGATTCAACACGGCAAACTCGTTAGCACCATAAAAATCTCGTTTTAACGAACGAGAACAAATAAATTATGAAAGATATATTAATTGACACGTTCCACCATGCATCAAAGTAGACATTTTGTTTTCAAAGATGGCGACGATGCGGTAGCCGCGTGAGGGCGACACTCGTAACAATCGATATTTTTCGATTAATCGATTATTAACTCTCGTCATCGCTGCTAGGAGGCGCCACCAATTACGCGGCAAAAATTTGAATGCGACCAAACAAACACACAAAAGTAATACGCAACCTGTAGAAAAGAATATTACGTTTCACCGTATTGTGAAGAATCTAAAAAAGATATCCTGATAAACAAGAAAGAACAGGGACCAAACATTAAAAATCATCGCCAATAGAAAGCTCTGCAACAAAAGGTGAAGATGCGTTTGTTTATTATTAACCTTATGTAATATCGTTTCAAATTCTTAATTACAATATTATATATAATAATAATAATAATAATAATAATAATAATAATCATAATATGTCAATGTATACAGGTTAGATACAATTTTATATCTTCATCTTGAATGGAGTTTTACGTCTTTTCGTGTTAATAAGTCGGCTGTTTTTTTTTTCTTTTCTTCTTATTTCTTCTTACTTCAGTTTCTGCATTCATTCATTTATAATTTTCGCCCTAAACACGGTGGCGAGCATTCGACAATCGAGACGGTGCTGTTTCTCTCTCTCTCTTTCTTTCTTTCTCTCTCTCTCTCTCTCACGCACTTTTATTTAGGTATTTTTGTTATTCATTCTTTCTCACTCTCACTAATTCTCGAACGCCGCATACTAGTCCCCGGTCGGAACTTATCAGTCGTATTATAGTATATTTTTTTTTTTTTTTTCTGAACACAATGTTTTACAGATGACGTTAGGAAACTTATGTTATTTCACTCTGGCCGCGGCACGTTTAAGAAACTTTTTGTTGTTGTGTTGCATATTTTTGTTGTTTTTTTTTGTTATTATTATTATGTTTTTTTTTTATCGAAGAAAATCACACACACACACACCCACACAAACACCCACACACACACATATACATATATATATAATTAAATGTATATATGTATATATCGTTTGGAGTGTCCTCTAACAAAAGGGAAACGGGAATTCTCGCTTTTGTAATTTCATTTCTTCTTTGTGGTTTCTCTCTTTTTCTTTTTCCAACGAAACACCCTTCCGTATGTTTGACACACTGTATATTGAACCGGTTTTTGTTTTTACAGATTTCTTCAAAAGACATTGTATGTTTTTTCTTTGTTTGTTTGTTTGTTTGTTTGTTTTGTTTCTTCTTCTTCTTCTTCTTCAGAGACGGTCTAATTTCAATTACACGGAGAAATAGTGATGCATATGTACAGGAAACCGTATGAAATGCCGGCCGAACATCCGACTGTGTTCTTGAAAATCGCTATATCCAGTAAAATATAATTTGTTTTTTTTTTGTTTGTTTTTTTTTGTCGAGTCGTGTTAACCGAAAGAAGAAAAAAGAAAAAGTTAACTAGAAAAATAAAAGACAATAAATAGAACGAGGTTTCTTCCGGAGTTTCGCGTATCCTTAACGCACGTTTTTTTTTCTTTTCTTTTTCTCTTTCGTCGCGCGCACACACACATTTGAGAAAAAGAAAATCTCTCGAGAAACAATTATATATACATTCGATGAAATCGGGGGCTGATGAGAAATCGCTTGTTTTTCTGTTTTGGTTTGTTGTTTTTCATTTCGTTTTTTTCTTTTTTTTGTTTGTTTTGTTTTTTGTTTTTTGTTTTGTCCCGAACGTGTCTCGGCCAGCACTTAGAATATTATAAATGTATACATTTTCTGTTGTGTTGCTAATTGGCTTAAATACTCTGCATTTTGCGACAACTGTTGAGGTGGTGAAATTGTTTTCATTCTTGTTTTTTTTTTCATTTCTTCTTCTTCCTTACTCTTCCCCCTCCCTCCCCCCTCCTCTACCATCTTTTCTCTTCGACTCTTTTCACCATGATAATAATTGTCACGAAATGACGTACACGAACAAAAAAAGAAGGAATAAAATATACGAGTCATCGTTGCCTCGCGTTTGAAAACAAAGAAATTAACGAACGAAAAAAGGAAAAAAAAGAAAGAAAGACAAAAGAAGAGATAACAAAATGCATTATTATCGATACAATCGTACCAAGGAACCAAACTCGTGTCAACTCGGATAAGAAATATTCTATATTCCCCGTTGGTCGAAGTCAATTAATTCTCGCTCCATTCAGAATCCAGAAACGCAGGATCGAAATCTTCATTTCAGATTTTTCTTTCTCCATTTTATCCTTTTTCTCTTTCTCCCTCTCTCTCTCTCTCTTTCCTCCATTCGAAATAGATAGTCGAATTTTCGTGAAACGCGTCTCTCCGTTACAAGAATCGTTCCAATATTCAAAAAAAAAAAAAAAAAATCATTACAATCTTTATGTTTTTCTCGTTTTTGTTTGTTTCTATCTTTTGCCTAGAATTCGACTCGATCGTTCGAGAAATAATCTTGACGAGACGTATGTATTATTACTTTTGTTCGTATTTTCGTATCTTTCGTTTACATTAGCTAAATAACATAAAAAATAATGAATTCAATTTCTCGACCTACAAACGGATAATTCGTCAATTCGTGAAAGAAAAAAAAAAGCAAAATCAATGGACAACGTTTCGAACCAAGAGAAGAAAAAAAAACAAAAATTACGTACGCTCCGACGTATTGACAAACATTTATTCCGTACCCAAAAATCGTTGGAAACTCGTCGTCTCGTCATTTTTCAACCCTCTCTCTTTCTCTCTTTCTCTTTTTCACACACACTTTTTACTGTAAATTTTTGTTTCACGTCTCGCGAGTGTAAAGTTTCTCCACGATCGTTCAATTTTCATTCCAATTTCAAAACGACACACACACATACACAAATACACACACACACACACCAACATACGTGTGTACACCATTTTGCGAGGGCAGCAATTCGGCTATTTCAATGAGAATTAATATTTCGATATTTCTTTTCTTGCTAGCTATCCAGTTGTATTTTGTAAAAAGTACGTTGTTTCTTTTTCATTTTTTTTTTTTTCATGTTTTGTTTAAATTATTTTTTTTTTCGTTTCATCAGTCTGCGACACTAATATTGCATCTCGACAAAAGGTACGCGTTCCCCTTGTTTTTTTTTCTTTGTTTTCTCGTAGAAAATAATTCTCGGAGTCCCTCGAGAGACAAAAGAACGTGAAAACGAAAATAAAACATGTTAGGAAAAAAAAAAAAAAAAGAAAAACGAAAGAACAATCGGACAAGAGCCAAGGCTCGTTTCGAACGCTCGAATTGATTTTTGGGTACAGAAATTACTCTCATTAAAAGCATCGGGACGAAATTATCCTTTCGAAACTCCATATCCTCGCAGTATCCTTCTTTCGTAACTTCGATATTTCACGTGGTTTTTGTTTCTTCTTCTTTCTTTTGTTCTTGTTGTTATTATTGTTTTTCTTTTTTGTTCTTATTAATTTACTGATTTTTGCCATTTCAGCTGTTTTCGTATAATTAGCAAGTGCCGAAAACCTCGTTGACGGACAAATATTCTCGAGGACAGAAACGTTTTGTTTGAGAAGGCTGCAGGCAGCAGTGCGATGATTTTATTTAAGTTTATTTTAATTTGTTTTCTTCTTTTACTTAAGGTTTTTCTTTCTTTCTTGTGTTTATTTCAAATGCAACTTTCTCTCTCTCTCTCTCTCTCGCTTTTGGGGGAGTCCACAATGTTTTGGACACTGTCGTACAGGCGGAACAACTGTTTTTTTTTTGTTTTGTTTTTGTATATTTATATCCTAACTCCACAACGCAAAATTCAGTTCGATTGCACCTCGTGATACGATTTGTTTTCATGTGTTTTTTTGTTTGTTTTTGTTTATTTTCCTTCTTCCTTTCGTTAATTTGTTTACTTTTGTTTGAATGAAATTCGTACGAAGTTGAGACAAATGCGATGCGATGAACGGAGATTAATCTTTATGAATTAGCGCGAGATCGATGAAATTCCCTAAGTTATTTTTGTTACTTTGTGTCTTCGTCTTCTTCATTTTCTTCCTCATCTTCCATTCGCCATGTCAGTTCCTTTATGCGTCATTGTGTGGCGATCTCACTCGTGTCGGGTAGATCATAATTTTTTGTTTTTTTTTTGTTTTGTTTGTTTTTGTTTTATCGACGTAAAGTTTTGTCCCCATCGATCTTGTATAAAAATATACAAATTATTCTTCATTTAAATTCTTCTTACCGCAAATAATGGAGACACGCGGCATTTATCGAGTGTCTCGCGGAACAAAAAGCTCGCCCGCTTCGACAAACGTCGCGCTTTTTCCGTTGTTTTTTGTTTTGTTTTGTTTTTGTCATTATGTTATTTTCTTTCGAGCGTGCGAGATGAACTTATCATTGTACGTTTTTCGATGTACTACAGATACGATGAATTGTGAGTCGATTACATTTTCTTTCTTTAATTTGTTTTCTTCATTTTTACTGTTTTCTTCTTCATTTTTACTGTTTTCTTCTTCATTTTTACTATTTTCTTCTTCTTTTTTGTTTTCTTCTTTGCTTTCCATTCGCAAAAAAACAAAAGCTTACGGAGTTGACCACGGCGAAGCTCTCTCTGGACAGTAGTAACGTGCATTATTTATTTCTCTTTATGTTTTTCCTTTCTTCTCCTTCCTTAAGCTATTATTCGTTTCACGAAGGAATTATTTGCTTTCCGAGGGTATTTTTGTCGAAGGTAACATTTGTTGGTTGAAGATATTGTATGTTTTTGTTTGTTTTTTTTCGAGGATTATGCAATGCAGGAACGCTGCCCGTCTCTCAAATCGTACAAAAGATATTGCGACGAAGATGCATATGTGAGTATGTGTGTGTGTGTGTGTGTTTGTTCATAGACGAGTGGAGAATCTATTTGAACAATTATGTGTGCTGAGAACGATCGATTTTAGTATCAGTTTCATTTCTTCTCCTTTATTATTACTTTTCATTTTGGACTATGCGCGTGACTTGTATGTTTATTTGTTTTCTTTTTGTTTTTTTTTGTTTAATATTTATTTACATGGTCTTACCGTTAGTTCTTTTGGTATTTCTTGTTTGTTTGTTTGTTTGTTTTTTCAAATTTTCATTCGATGCTACTCGACGTCTTTCATTATTGTTGTTATTGTTTGTTTCGTTTTGTTTATTTTTTTCGTTTTTCGTTTGCGCATCGATGCGTTATGTCAATCGAAGAAAAGAAAAGCAAATCATTTGCGACGATATCAACGATACATCTCGTTACGTCCCTCTCTATCTCGTTTTCGTTTTTTTACGAAAGTTTGTGGTGAACAGAAAATATTGAAGAACAAAAAAACGTACACACACACACACACATACATACGACGTGTTTCGACCTCTTTTCTTTCATTCTCGTCGTCCAAGAAAACAAATTCTCGGGTTGTTTACGCGATACTTTTAGTGCCTAACGTAACACATCAGGTACTAAATACTAAAAAAAGAAAAGAAATAAGAATCTATTACAAGGGGGCAGTGTATCATTCGGACGATACGAGTTGCCGTGAGAATTCGTAGATTCGTTCTGGTGGGGAAGAAAAAGAAGAAAAAAGAAAAAAGTCGACGTAACGAAAGAGAAAACATTGGAGAAACCAAATTGAAAACAGGAAAAAAAAAAAATAAACGAGAGAGCGCATGTAACTGAGAGTAAATAAAAACGGAAAAATCATCGGAAGTTTCGTCGAATCATACTACAAAAAATTGTTCTCAAACGCAGCCACGAGTATAGAGGTTGTTTCCCGTTTTGTTAGCTTGTTTTAGTTTATTCCCATTTTTTCTTCTTCTTTTTTCATTTTCTTCGCTTCTTTTTTGTTTCTTGTTTTTTTGTTCGTTCGCGCATATACGAAGTTTCTGTGCTATCTAGAGAGATGCCCAGTGTTTTTTTTTACCTGTTTTGTGGAAGCATTACCTCGTATATTTACGGTTTTTGTTATCACTCGATCTTGTCGAGCCAACTCTGTCTTTCTCACTCACTCTATCACTCTCTCTCTCTCTCTCGCTCTCCCTCTGTCTCTTTTTGTCGTTTGTGTATGGTTTTGTCTTCTTCTTCTTCGTTTCGTTTCTCTTTTATTCCTCTTTTTATTTCTTATCCTTTCCCTTTCTCTTCCTCCCCCTCCTCGCCTCGCTTAATTCACTCTCTCTCTCTCTCTCTCTCACTCCTTTTCACCTTTTTTTTTTCCAATCGCGGAAGTAGCAGTACAAAGCGGTGTCGTTAAGAACAAACGGCAAAAATCAATGACAATGCGGTTGGAAACATATGTATGCGATACGCGTGTATTGTTTATTATAAAGTACCTAGTTTTTTTTTTTTTTTTCATTTTGTTTTTCGTATGATTATACCATCTCCTCGATCAACCTTACATATATACTTTAACTTTCTTATCAATGCGTTTTTTTTTCTTTTTTGTTTTCTTGTTTATGTATAAATATGTATTGTTAAGCCGCGCCGAAAGAAATTATCCCCCCCCCCCCTCCCTCCCCCCCTGTTTGTTTAGAGTCCTTGTTCGGTAACAAACTGACGCTCGGCTTTCGCACGTACGACGAACGCCATATTTCTTCCTTTTTCTTTTTTTTCTTCTTCTTCTTCTTCTTCGTATTAACCCACTCCCTCTCCCTTCTCCCCTGTTCAAGTAAATAAAAAAAGATTCGAGTTTACATTCCTTTTTACTCCTTACCCCTCTCTCTCGTCATCATTTTCTTCATTATACTTAAAGGCTAAACCCTAAAGCTGCACTCTTTATCATTCACCTAGGTGTATTGTACAAATATCTAGCATTCAACGCGACGATCTTTCTCTCTCTCTCTCTCGCTCGCTCGCTCTATCTCTCTCACTTTCGTTCGTATTCTCTCGCTCTCCGTTCTCTCTTGCATTATTCTCTAAACCCATTACATTCGTGACATCGTGTATAAAACTCTATCGGAGTACATGATTACATCGTTATCGTTTTTTTCTTGTTTTCCTTTTTTGTTTTTTCATTATTATTATTATTATTTTTATTTTTTTATTTTTTTTTCCCTTTATTTTTCTTTTATTTCGCAGTAGTAATAGTAATTATCACTTTTTTGCTCTCTAGGCCACACAGTTTGGATGCCAAGTTTGTTTTTTTTTTCATTCTTTTTACCTTTTTTTTTATTTTTTTTTTTTATTTTTTATAATCTTCCCTCGTTTCTCCGTCGTCGTTAATAATTCTTCGATCGTCGTCGTCTCTTAAACGCGTACCGACTTATAACTGCTCAAAATTGTCTGTTTCTTTTCATTCTTTCTTTCTTTTTTTTTTCATTTGTCGGGCAGGACCCGAGAGGCCAGCTGGGTTCATCCTCACTAGGCCGTGTATGTGTGTGTGTGTGTGTGTGTGTGTGTATGTGTGTAAGTATGTATAGTTATGTGCGTGTGTGTGTAGATGCGTGCGAGTAAGTGTGTGTATGTTAAACGTTTGTTTGTCAGACGGTGCTCGAACCTGTTTAGTTCTCTCTCTCTCTCTCTCTCTTCTTATCTCGCACTCATTCAAGTATTGTTTCAACTTTTTCTCCTCGGCTAAGCTTCCCCGCTGGTTTTCTATCCTTCGCGCCCGACCTCGGGGCTAGTCATCTCGTTAAAAAAAGAAAAAAAAAAAAAAAAAACAAGAGACAAAAAAGAGAAAAAAAAAAAAGAAAATTTACAAGAAAAAAAAACAACGCAAAACGAAAACATGCCCACGTCCATTTTTTCAGCGTCTCCTTCGTGTACGATCGTCTTACGGTTACACACACACACACACACACACACGGATGTGTCCGTTAATTTTGTTTTCCTACGTTTCCGTCGTTCGCAACGTCGTCGTTAAGCTCCGATATTCGGGCCACCGAGACGACTGTCTACGTTTGGTCGACGGATTATCAAGAGTTTCGCTTACTTGTACGAAAAGAAAAAAAGAAAAGAAAAAAAAGAAAATAATAATAATCGCTCGTCACCCCTCGATCTCCGTTCGCCAAATCGATGTATCCCAAACGCGAATCATTTTGGATTCATCGCTCTGGCGTCGATTCGTCATCTTTGTTCCTTTCGTATATAACGTATTTATATATTTTTAATATATATATATATCCTCGTTCGTTCTCTTCTCTTTATCCTTCGACCTGATATTGCAATCCTTCGTAGTTTCGCAAAGTCGGTTCCCAATTCCTTCTTCGCGATCGTCCGATTGTCGTTTCCGTCCATTCCTCGATTAGCTTCTTTCTCACACCCTTTTCCGCTCATCTGGAACTGCCTACTCCTTCTTCTTCTTCTTCTTCTTCTTCTTCTTCTTCGTCGTCAATATCGCCCGGATATTTTCCACCACGAGTCCGCGTTTAGGATTGTTTTGTTTCTTGTATTTCCTTTCATTATTTTCTTTTTTCTCTTTTTTCTCATGTTTCCTTTTTTCTGTTTTTCGTAGTTATTGTTTATTTATTTATAATTCCGATTCTCAATGGATAGCTACAGGGCTCTGTTGTACGCAAACGCCGACCATCGGACTGTCCTCTCTCTCCGGATCTCTCTGTTTTCCGGTAGCGACAGAGGACGGCTGTCTGACGATACCGTGTCCGTCCGTGCTCGGATATCCGTAGTTGTAAAAATTCTGCTGCTGATGAATCATCGGCGATGTCATCATTGCTGGCAGATGAGGTATACCAGGAAGAATAAGGCTGTTGTAAGAGCCAAGAGAGCTTGGTATGAGGGAATTGTCCATCGACTGTATGGACGACGGCGCTGAAGTCGTCGCGCCTGTGCTCGACGACGTCGACGGATAAACGGTCGTCATGGCGCGTCTGCTCGATGACTGACGTGGCGACGATTCGCACTCCATCGGCTGATAACCAACGGTGGTTAGACTCGACGATTGTACATGACCAACACCAGTCGACGTACTTCCGACGTTACCGATTCCGCAAACGCCGCTGGCGCTTCCACCACCACTTCCGCCGCCACCGCTAACGCTCCCACTACTTCCGCCTCCGCTGCCTTGGCCTGACATCGTTACCAGTCCTGCGAAATCGAAAGACCTTGCGTTAATAAAAATTGGCCTGTCCAGTCAGACTTATGGACCTCTAATACTCCGCTATATATACATATATGTGAATATTTATATATGTTCTCTAAATATATATATATATATATATACAGATATAAATATATATAAACGGAGTCAACCCCCTCACTAAAACCTCTAATTATTTTAATGGAACATGGCTATATGCAAAAAGAGGGCTTGGGGGTTTCGGGGGCTTCGGGCTAGGAGGAAACAAAGTTCTAACGATCTACGGGGTTATTTGCAGGCACTTTTTCAACTCCGTTGCTATCTCACCGCCGCCACCTTTCCTCCCCTCTCGCATTTTCCTCCTCTATGTCTTGCTTTCTTTCACTCCCAGTGTCTTTCTCTCTTTCACACTCGACAAATACATACGACAGAAACTTTTAGCTACTTGTGCTCTCTATAATTCTTCTTCTCACGAAAATTTACATATTCGCGTTAGGCGCGAACCTGCAATTTAATTCGTAATGTTATTTCTTTTTGACGATATCGTTCCATACGAATGGTGAGAAAGTCTTGAAGCTAATTGTCGCGTTACTTTTATTTACATTTTATTTTGTTAAATTGTTAAACACGATTGTTATCGAGAAACGAAGAACGGAGTAAATTGCGTTACGAAAACGTTCCAGCAAATCGAAAGAGATAGTTCGTGTTAGATTGTAATATTATGATAATTCTTCACGACTTGAACACGAGGCGAAAATTTATATTCAGTCACGCGTACGAGTTTGAAAGAATTTCGGTCAAAAAGTAAATTTATCAACGCGACCTTATTTTTTTTTTTTTTTAGCACCATCGACAACACAACGGTGATCTCTCGCTTTTTCTTTTCTCTATGAGTATAGCTAATGGCATGCTTTCTTTTTATTTTGCTTGCTTTTTATTTTTTTAAATTCTTTTGTTCAAAAACAACAAGGAAACACAAAACGTAGGAGCGACCACAAAACTACAAACGATAATAAAGATTGGACACAGATGCAACGCGTTGTCTGGATTGGAATACGAATCGTGGATTTATTTTATTATCGTTATTTACTTTTGTTTTCTCTTAATTGCGAATGAACATCGTTTCGTGAATTAATGTTACGATGATAATTTTAACGAAAGTATTCCAACCAGCAACGCAAATTATTAAACGTCCATTCGTAAATTCAAACGACTAACAAGGACGTGGTTATTCTCGTGTGTTACGAATATTTGCCGGTGACAATTCTTTCCTCTCGCAACACACTCGATCCCATAGTCCTTCTTTCCCACGTTAACGAGCGTTCAACGTAAATTACACCAGAGCCACAGGGCCTCGCATAAAATCATTCCGTGGCTCTGTCGAAAGAGTTAACAAAATAAAATATGTGGTTTTTTAATTCCCCTTTTTTTTTTGTTTGTTTGGGTTCAAGCAAGCAAGGCTTCGCTCATTACATCCGAGGCCGGGGGAATTAATGTTCGTTGGGTTTGTTTGTTTGTTTTTTTTTTGTTTTGAATTATTTCGGGGATAGATAGAATTGTTAGTCTGGCAATTTCTCGTTTTAGGATTTGCTTGTTAGACAGAACTTACTTATGTTAGTAAGTAAGATTAGGGTTGGGGCCTAGGACAGGTCGTCGCCGCCCCGCGGATACGACAGTCATCGAGCCACGTACTGTCCCCCCATCATATCTACGGGCAACAACAAGTATTTGTTTAGTTTTGTGCAGAAATTAAGTAATAACGTTTAACTTAAACACAACAGTTCTGACTAATTTTTGTATTAAATTCGAGGTCTACAAAATTATGTTTTAATCTCTGGGTGATGTTTTGTATTCCCTAATGATTAAACGAATGATAAAGTATCGTCTTGATTTCTCCTTTTATCGATTGTATTAAAATTATAGTAGTTTGTTATTCGATAAATTTGAAGAATTTACGTTTGTCTTTCTTTTGGGTTTACATTGTTCTTTCGTCCACTCATCGCGTCAAGAGCCACTCGAGAGTTTTCTCTTAGTTTCTGCACAAATCAAAACGCTCGAAGACGTTGAGTAGATGAAATAATGAGTCCAATTCGTGGATCTTCCTCGCACTACAGTGGCCATTTTCCTATAATTCTCACAGTAGCATTTATATTCGAAATGTATAAATATATATTTATAAATTCGTATTTTTATTATTGAATAATAAAGAAAATAAGAAAATAGGATCTTCGTGCGTCGATGACACCGGAAAAAGCTAACAGACAACGGCGCTGTGTATTTCCAATCGTCAAGTGATAGCTTTTTCCACGATCCCAACAGAACAAAACAAAAAGAAAGAACATAATCAGGCATAGACAACAAAAAAGACGACGTTATGAGATCCAAAGAAAAAGAACATAAAAGAACGAACCGTCACCAAAGTACCAAAAACGTCGATGCCTTTTCGACGAAGCGTTACAGCAAATTTTGAGCGTGTTCGAAGTTCGACGAGATTGAAATTTGAATCGAATCACAAAAAAATGTTAAATCGTGTCACGAGCTTTGATTCGCGCAGTAGCGATGATCAATATTAAAAAAACAAGAAACATTCAAAAGCCACAAAGAAGAAGAAAAAAAAGTATCGTTTGGCAAAACTCGAGACCTCTTTTTTACCGATCGAGCGTGAATTCAAACGAATATCGTAATTTAATCGTGGATGAACACGACGAAAAATTGCGATAGCATGATCGATTTCTTCCGTTTTTATATAAACGAATTCGGAAGATTCGACTCACCGCTATCCTGGCTCATTGAAACAACCGCTGGACTAGTATTTGCACTATTGGCAGCGGCGATATTGGTGTTGGTCCCCTCGTCAGCCGTTCTCTTGAAGAAATTGTGCTGAAGCGCGTAATACGGCGTAACGCGCGTTTTCGGATCAACGTCCAGCATTCTCAGTATGAGATCCTTGAATTTGAGATAGTCGGATATCGAGTGACCGGGCTCGTTCAATCTTCTACCACCCGGGCCACCGCTCTCGACACCGAGTATGTCGTGTAATCGTCTCGTACCCGGTAGCTTGTACTTTTTGCCGTCCTTAGATTTTTTCAGCACGTAAGAGCCGTCCGTGGGAACTTTGTCGAAGTACTTCCGCGCTTTGTGCGCTTGGTCCAGTATGTGCTTGGGCGGCATACCCAAAACTTCAACTATTTTGTTCATTTGGTCGACCTAGAAATATTATTATTATGAGAACATTGTAACGAATATTGTGAAGTTTGATTTAAGGATTGTATTTTATCCATGAGAATCAATCATTCGTATAAACAATAGCGTCTCGTGCTCGTGACTGATAACGAGAGCCACGTTTATTTATATCTGTCTGTCCATCGTTCATTATTCTTTTTTACGATAAATTTCTACATAAATACAAACAAGAATTTAATTCCATTCGGCTCACCTCATTGGCCCCGCTGAACAAAGGTTCTCCTGTGTGCATTTCAACTAAAATACATCCGAGACTCCACATATCTATCGCGAGATCGTATGGGATTCCCAGTAGCACTTCGGGCGACCGATAAAACCTAGATTGAATGTACTGGTATATCTGCAAACGATGTAAATAATATATGAGAAGTTTGTCCCGAGGTTCGTGTCTCGTACAAAGTTCACGATAGGTCAGCCACCGTTATGTGACTTTGGCATAGAAAAAAAAAAGTAAACAAAAGCAGAGAACATAAAGTCGAGACGAAAATATCTTCTCTTTCGTAGACAAATATCTCACCCTCTGTCCAAGCTGACACGAACTTCCAAAATCGACTATCTTTATCGCGCTTCGCTTGGAATTGCACAAGAGTATGTTCTCGGGCTTCAGATCACAGTGTATGATGTTCAATTCCGGTGTGGACAGGAACAGGAGGGCAGTACACAGTTGCTGGGCAAACTTCCTCGTTAGGTTCAACGACACACCCCGAAAATTCGTATTTCTAAGTAGGTCGTAGAGGTTGTAAGACAGCAGTTCGAATACCAGACACAAATGGTTTCGCCACATAAAGTGCCTCTTCAGTTTAACTGTAAATTTGAAGGAAAGAACAGAATTATAATGGAGTTCACATTCTCGTTCGAGGCAAAAGTATTGTGGCCAATTTTTTATATCTTTCTTCGGTTCTTCTCGTACCTATATAATACTTGTTGTCGGTGTCCGCTCTATTCATCATGTCTAATAACCTAACTTCGATTTGCGCTTGATTCAGGAAGGGCTTCTTATTCTTGATGATTTTTATTGCCACCTGAGTTTGCTCCTTGTGATCAAAAGCTTTCACCACTTGGCCGAAGCTGCCTTTACCTGTTAATTGAACAAAAAGACAAAACAACAATTAGTCAATATGCAAATCAAACTGGGACAATGGAACTTTGCAAAGGAAAACAAAGAATAGTCAATCGATCTCACCTATTAACGAATCGATCTCGTATCGATCCAAAAATTTCTCCCCATTCTTGATAATGTAATCGTGGTTGTCGTCGTCCCAGCCATCGTTATAGAGCTTTCTCTCTTTTTTATGGGAACCATCCTCGCCCTGCATCTGCTGCGCTCTTCTCTTCTTCTTCGCGTAATAAACCTGCAATCATCAAACAATCAAAACAACAAATTATTAATCAATCAATATTGCAAACAAAATTATAAAAACTCAATTTATCAAACTTACATATTTCACAATGTACAAATTTCTATCCCTAAAGTTTCTTTCTACCAAGATCTAATATGACAATGTCATAATAGAAAAATTAATCAAATATCAACAATTAAAATGCTGAAGATAAATTTCCATTTCAAATACACCGACTGGACTCAATATTGTTTTTGTTTCATTTTCCAAATGGCGTAACAAGTACTCAGGATTTTTTTTTTTCAAACTGCAATGTGCTTTGAAAAATGCTGTGTTGAAGCAGCCCATGTGTCTCTCCTGCATCCCTCCCTCGTTTTTTCCCTCCCGCTCTATAAATATATATATATATATGCAAAAACGTCCGAGAACAACCACGATTCTAGCCTCGCAGCGAGGGCTGTTCACCCCTGTTGCGCGGGAGTGACAAGTGAGACAGAGACGCATCGAGATAGCAAGAGAGGTAACTAGTGCGCAGAATCCATTCCGCGGCCGTAGACGGCGCTACCATCGGCGTCGTATAGGAGGCGCGCAATCGATATTGCTGCGACCACGTGAAAATCACGCCGGTCTCTCGTCCGTTTGACTGGCGTCACTCGCCTCGTTCCATGCCCGTTGAAGAACATAAATACGATCGAAATAAACGAACGACAACAATAAAGACGAGAATGTATGGGACGAAATTTAAGACGAGGCAATTGTTAACGAATAATCGTCCGACGTTTCAATGTGTTTCGTGACTGTGAAAATTAAATGATTAGACGGAGAATGACAGTTCAAAATAGCCGAGTCGCCAACGGTTCGTGAGACGGCGACGAGGTTATGAAGAACTAAACGAGGAGTATGGGAATGTGAAGAGTGAGAGAGAAACAAATGCGATAGAGACAGAGAGAAGAAGAGCGAAAGGGAAGCTCTTCTTTTAGCGTCTCGTGTGACGTATCGGCCAACCGCTACTCCATCGGTCAACGACTCTCTTCTCGTTCGTTGTGTTAACGACCACACGGTTTCCCTCCAACGATTCTCTCGCGTCCCGCGTACACCTCGTAACGTCGTTCACGCGTGCCGAGGTCTCACTCCGTCGACCGGTGTCTCCGTGCGAGACGGGCCTGTGCTTTCTCGCGGTTATCGATACCGGAAACCCGCTCTCGCCCTACCGGGGCGGGACGACGGACTTGACGATACAAAAATTGTCCACGAGTTTGCGACATTTCACGATTGATGTAATTTTTTTTTTATGATTATCGAATTTTTCCCGATAAAAAAAATGAAAATTTTTTTTATATGGGAATAATCTGTTAGGCAATGAATAAATATTATGAGATAAAGATAATTGATATATATTAGAAAATATTGAAAATTTTTCTTGTGAATTGAAAAATATATAAAATTAAAATTCGATGATTTTATTTTTGCTTCATTTTGGTAAAAAAAAAAATGCGCCATTTCTGGGGAAAATTTTTATCCAGTTTTTTTCAAATTTGTAAGTTTGTATCAAATCGAAGTATCGATCAAAATTTAGAATAATAATAATGCCTACCGTCCATTAATAAAAAAAACAATTCTACGTCGAAATTAATTCGTTATACCCGTTAATTTCTCGAAAGTCGTTACTCCTAGGAAGAATACACACTAGACCTTTTTCGTAGAGAATTTCATCCTCTACAAAAAAGTTTCTCAACAAAAATAACCCCAGACGAGTCATTAACGTGCAAAAACATCGTAAACAAAAAAAGAATTACAATGTTCCTCAAAATCGTTCAATTTCTTAATCAAAGTCCCCAAATTTATAAATATCGAGTCAAAACGCTTTCGCATGGGTCTTCCAGAGTCCGTAAGAGAGATGGAGTGCTCTGCTTTCATTCAAGTTCATATACTCGTCGACTCGTTCGCAGTCTCTCAAAGAGGAAGAAAGAGAGAGAGAGAGAATCAAAAGCAAAAGTACGCGAAGCGTGCATGACCGCAAGCACCGTTGCCCGAAGGAAGTAAAAGAGAGAGAGAGAGAGAAAGAGTCCATCAGAGGGCGCGAGAAAGAAGAGAGGCAATCGGCTCGGCGAAAATCGCACGGGTGGAGACGACGATGGCGCGACCTACCCCAAACGTGCTCAACTATCTCTCTCTCTCTCTCTCTCTCCCTGGTTCGCTCACTCTCCATATCTCCACCATGGCGCGCGCAGCGCCTCACGTGACCCGTTTGGCCCGATTCGGGTTGTGGCGTCAGCAGCGACAACGGCCTTCTCGCGTACTCTCTTTTTCCTCGGCGTACGCATTCTTAAATTATCCGTCGGTAAGTTAACAACGTGAAAAAAGAAATAGACCTTCGAATCGAGAAAGTTCGAACAGCTTAAAAAAAAAATGTTTCACTCGTCAGATTTTCGTGATATTTGGAGATCGTAATGATTGTACCGAGGGTGTGCGATCCTACAAGTGTCGACATCACTCTCTCGTTCCCGATAATCTCACCACTGTCGAGAGCGTCACGAAGGTCGCGTGGGTGGCGCTCGAACCGGTATTACAGCCGCGATGAGCCTCCTATGGAATTTTGCACGAAGTGGGCAACTGTTTTCTGTCTCTCTCTCTCTCTTAGTGTCTCTCCTTCGCAAGGTTTCAGACAATTTATGTACGTTTCATGTGACGCTCGATTTTTTCTTTTCTGTTTGTATATTTTGAATAACGTGACGCCATGATCGTTTTATGCCAAAATATTATTAGCGGTTACTGCCACTGTTAAATTTATTAGAATGATAATATTATAAAAAAGAAATAATAATATTATAAAAAAATAATAATAATATCTTATAATAATATTATTAAAAGGATAATAATAATATTGTATAATATTATTAAAATAATAATAATAATATTTTATAATAATATTATTAGAAAAATAATAATATTATAAAATAATAAAATAATAATATTATGAAAAAAAAAAAATAATAATATTATAAAAAATTAAAATAATATTATTAAAAAAAAAATAATAATATTTTATAATAATATTATTAAAATAATAATAATAATATTTTATAATATTATTTAAAAAATAATAATAATATTTTATAATAATATTATTAAAAAAATAATAATAATATTTTATAATAATATTATTAAAAAAATAATAATATTTTATAACAATATTATTAAAATAATAATAATAATATTGTATAATAATATTATTAAAAAAATAATAATATAAAAAAAAATAATATAAAAAAAGTAATAATATTATAAAAAAAAATAAAAACTAATATTTACAACCCCACATTTAAAAAAATGTTCGCAATAAGAAAACAATCATGGCGTCGAGATTGAAAGAGCTCCAAAAAACACGTGCGTTAAATTTCAAGCATTTAAGAAAAAGTAACTTGAAACAAAAATTCGGAGCGTATTTCGAGATACAGGAGAAAAAAACGTGGATAAAATAATACCGGCGTCGCAGCAATATCGGTTTTTCTTTTTTTTTTCGAACGGGAATAACAATCGGTACGTGAGTAGCCTCGATGGAAAGAAAATAGGAGTTGGAGTGTAGAGGCTTTTGTCGCCAAGTTGAAGTCGTCCTCTGAACTTGTAGAGAGAAGTACAATTCCTGAGAAGGAAAAAATGCATAACACAACGAGGAACGGATCGAGTCGAGCGTGTGTTTGTATCCGTGCGTCCTCCACCCGTCTCCCTCGCACACTAGCGCTCGTTCTCCCCCCACTCCCCGCGCCGCAAAGCTTCCCCCACCACCGACGACTCTTCGTTTTCTCGCGTAGCCGTGAGCAGCGCCCTCTCCTACTGGCGGAGTGCCTCCGCGACTCACTGCTGCCACCGACGCGCGTCTGCACAACGGCGAGAGAGCGAGAGCCCGACGCTGCTGCCGGTGCTGCTGCTGCTTCTGCTGCTGCTGCTAGTAGTCTGTTTCTCTCGTTTCTGTTGCTATGCGCGAGTGCATGAGACCGGCCCCATATGGTGCGTTCACCGGCGGCAGCCTCGCCAAAAGCGGCCCAGGGCCATTGACTATCCGCGAGAGAAAGAGAAAGATAGAAAGAGAGAGAGAGAGAGAGAGAAAGGGGAATAGTTTCACAGAAATATTGATAGAAATATCGAAATTGGAACGCTTTGATTCATTCAAAGATATTTCACGAAGGGTACACCCGGCTTACGACTCTTCCTATGACAGCTGACCATAACAAACCTTCCGATACGCAGGGAAACGATTGCACGTAGTTAAATAAACAAATCTCGTCGATGTCGACATTTTTTTTTTCATGAAAGGTGACATTTTGTTTTTATGTTTGTTATCAAAATGCAATTTAGAAGGATAGGTCAATTTTTGAAACGATAAATAGTATTGTTAAATTATGGAAATTTGTGTATAGGTAATTTTTCAATAATAATATCAATAACGACAAAGCGAGGAGAAATAACGTTCGATAAATAAATGTTGAGTTTTCTCCTTTAATCTTCCGGTTAATTATCGCGTTCCATAAACAAACCCATAAACCATTTGATAACAAAGATAAAAAATCTTTGTTATCAAAATGCAATCTAGAAGGTTATAAAACTTTTGAAATTTGTGTATAGCTAATTTTTCAATAATAACAACAATAACGACAAATCGAGGAGAAATAACGTTCGATAAATAAATGTCGAGTTTTCCTTCCCTCTTCCAGCTAATTATCGCGTCCCATAAACAAACCCATAAACCATTTGATAACGAAGATAATAAATCTTTGTTATCAAAATGCAATCTAGAAGGATAGGTAAATTTTTGAAACGATAAACAAAGTTATACAATTATCGAAATTTATGTATAGCTAATTTTTCAATAATAACAACAATAACAACAAATCGATGAGAAATAACGTTCGATAAATAAATGTCGAGCTTTCCTTCCATCTTCCAGCTAATTATCACCTCCCATAAATCAATGAAACGTACGGTTAGAAGGAATGTTAACGATTAAAAATATTCTACGTCCGATAAATAATATTCTCAGGACTGTGAACGAACGAAATTTGATTTGTTTTCTTTTTTTCTTCAGTTCTTCGATCAGCTTCTTGGAAGTTGCTGTAGTGGTCGTGTACGAGGAATCGAAGAAGCGAAACAGAGTGAGATAAAGGACAAACACACACACACACACACACACACACACACACACACACACACACACACACACACACACACACACACACACACACACACACACACACAAAGAAATTGAGAGAGGAACATACACAGAGAACAAAGAGAGAGAGAGAGAGAGAGGGAGAGAGAGAGAGAGAGAAAGAGAGAGGGAAGGAAAGAGACTCGTGTCCAAACCCGAGACCTCGTGCGTTCTGCTGTGTCTAAACCTCGTTTTCTTCTTACTCGCTCCTCGCTCTCTCTCGCTCTTTAACATTCTCTCCTCTCCGCTTCTCGCTTGCAGCATGGCTATTTTTGCATCGTTCTCTTGTCAGACGATATGACGAAACGGCCACGTCATCGGACGAGGCCGTTATGAATCCCCGCGACAACGACGTCGACGACGACAACAACGAGGAGGTTGAAAGAGAGAAAAATATAAAGGTGGAGGGGGTAGAGCGCTGGGGTGCAGTGGTGGGGGGAGGTACTAGAAAAAGAGAGAGAGCGACGAAAAAAGAGTGCGCTTGGGAAGGGGGGAGGGGGGAGTTCCAGCCTAGCGATCGGGAGGCTCGGGAGAGCGAGTCATGAATGAAGCCGCACGCGAAACAGAAGAGTGGTTATGCAGCGAGCGACGGCAAGCAGCGATGAGAGGCGAGCACAGGCTCGAAGCATCGGCCCACCACACTACCGACCACCATTACAATTCGCCAGCAGGCCGTTCCGCGACCTTCCGGAACGTCTACGTTCCACTTCTTCGATGGTTTGTCGTCGGATCGTGTGTGTGTGTGTGTGTATGTCTGTGTCTTTCTCTTTTGCCTGGGAAGAGAGAGGCCCGGGCGACGTTTCTCAACGGAATAGAAACGCAAATTCTTCTCTTTCTTTCTTTCTTTCTTGTTTACCGAACGGTTTGGAATTACGCTAAACGATCTTCTCGTTGAGAAATCGGAACGCCGGGTTAACGGCAATTTCGCACGTTAAACGAATTAAACGGTAGACATTGTCTTTTCTAGGAAATTAATTCAGTTAATTGTACTTGATTACTTTTTATTTCATTCTTGGTTTTTTTTTTAAATTATAATAATAATGTAGGTAATAGTGTTATAACTGTTATATTATTATTATTATTATCATTATTATATCATTATATTATTATTATATTATGATAATATTATAACATTATATTATAATATTATGATAATATTATAACATTATATTATAATATTATTATATTATGATAATATTATAACATTATATTATAATATTATGATAATATTATAACATTATATTATAATATTATGATAATATTATAACATTATATTATAATATTATTATATTATATTATGTTATATTATTATAATATTATAATAATATATTATGATATAATATTATCATAATGATATATTATATTTGATAATATTATAATATATATTATGATATAATATTATAATATTATCATGATAATATATTATATATTATAATATTATTTTGTTTATAATATAATATAATACAATATAATATATAATATAAAATAATATAATATAACATAATTATAATATTATATTAGCTTCTTAATTATAATATTATAATATTATATTATTGCATTTTTATAGTGTTGTACTATTATATTGTTATATTATTATTATTATTATTGAAATTTCTTTTTTCCCGTATTATCGATATTTTATGTTTCATCTCTTGCGATTTTGACATCAAGACATTGCTCTTTGACGTAGATCGTATTTGATTCGAGTTCTCAAGCTAGGATGAAAGTTTGGACGTGACGCGAGAACGAAGAATTGGTCTGGCGGAGGGGGAGGGGGAGGGGCTGAACGAATTATGGTACGGACACGGGCAGAGATCGAGGATAAAGTCCACCGCGAGACGATTGAACGCTATTGATCGTTTTACATACAATACCTTAACTTTAAAAAAAAAATTTGTTTTTTTTTAAATTAATTAATTGCTGTCAATCGAGTAATTCTTTTTTTTTAACGAACGTCATTTTTTTTATTGTGATTTTTATTAAACGGTTGGAGAGAAAGGGAGAGAGAGAGAGAGGGGGGCGGAGAGAACGAGATCCGCGTGTGTCCCTGGGTTTTGGGCCTCACCCCCCTCCCCCCACCCGCGGGTTCGCGAAGCGGCCGTTTCTCTCGACAATGAGTCACGCGCCGGTACCAGAGCCTTTGGACCGAGAGCAACGGGCAACGGAAAGTTTTTTCGGGCACCGCGCGGCCGAGAGACGTCCCTCGACTCGGCACCAACGAGACCTCGAGGGGCACGCGCATGCGCGCGTTATGCGCGCACGCGCACGAGTCCGTCGCAGGAAGACCGCGAATTCGAGATTCTCGCGACGAGAGGCTCGTGGCCTTGCGGAATGAAACAAAAAAAAAAAGATCATGGCAAATCCTTTTCGTTAGATGCGTATCGAACAATTGACGACGCCGAGGGATTGAGGGATACGATAAATATTGACGCGATAAAACGAAAAGAAATTATTTCTATTAATATTATTGAAAATTTTCTAGAAAAACAACAAAATTCTTGTTCATTAACGAAGATTTTTTTTATCAAAAAGTTTGTTAATAATAATAAATAATAATAATAATCCTAATAATAATAAATAATAATAATGATAATAAATCATAATAATCAACAATAATAAATTTCAATAATAAATAATAATAATCAATAATAATAAATTTCAATAATAAACAATAACGAAGTTATTATCTATTTCATTTGAATAATCAATTTTCGTTAATTAATTGATTAATTAATCGATTACTTCCATTCAATCGGAGTTTCATCATGACAGAAATTAATATTAACTATTTTATTTACAACAAAAATATCAACATTATTAAAATCACGATTCGATGAGAAAAAAAAATAAATAAATTTAAAAAAAACATACAATATTTATTCGACGCTTGTATTAATTACTAATTATCCTCACCAACAATCAACAACAACAAAAATCCAAAAAACAATCTAAAATATAATTCGAATAATATTCAATGAAATTAATTTCTCGATAAAACTCTCGATTACTAAGAAAGAAAACAAATAAAAAAAAAAGAAATTAAAACGTCGTCTACTGACAAAACACGGTGTTCAAACGTCGAATGAAAATAATTGAAGGGCGATGGCAACGGACAAGTATTGAAACGTCAAAGTCTTCGAAGACAATTCTCGCTGAAATGTTAAACGGCTTCGTGTCTACGTGGAGGGGGGAATGCGGGGGATGAGAGGGGGGGGGGGGCTGGGTAAAGAGGCCGAGAGAAGAGAAGAGCGAACGTGGAAGAGGGACAGGAAGAGGGTGGGGCGAGGGGAGGGGGGCGTACACGTCGTGAAAGGGTCGGCGAGAGAAACGGTTAGAATAGTAAATTCTTCGAAGTGAAATAGTAGCCGCGGTCAATATAGTAACGATGTAGTAGAATATTATAGTATTCTACTATAATCGTACGTATAGTACTACGAAGGGTTACGAGGGCAAAAACAAAAAAAAAAAAAAACAAGAAAAAAAAATTTCTCTCCCGAAGACCCAAACTCGACCCAACGAATTTCTGAGACCTTGAACGAAATATTCGTTCCTCGGATCGAGAAGGATCACACGCTAATTTCACTGTTGCCTATTTTAGAAAATTTCTACGAATTTGTTATGTAATAAAAAGATTTTTTTTTTTTTTTTTTTTTTTTTTTTTTTTTGGAGAGAAAGAAATCAATTTTATGAAATTTTTTATTTTTTTATTTAGCGTGACATTGATTAATTAATTGATAAACGTTAATTGATAATTTATTGATATTGATACGTTAATTAAATTGAGAAATTAAATAATTTGGAGAATAAGACAAAGGTTTGAAAAATATTTTTCATTTTCAACATTTTTATTTCGCACGATATTGCATTGATATTAATGAATATTAATTGATAATTTAACTATATCAATATCAATTAAATTGAGAAGTTTTATAATTGGAGAATAAGACAAAATTTTGAAAAACTTCAAAATTTGTATTTTTATTTATTCGAATGATTTGTCAAAAATGTTCTTTCTCCCGTTTAGAATCATATTTACAATTTTTGTAATTTCAATTCGATTTTATTACTTTATTATTAATTTAAAAAAAATGATTTTTTTTTTTTATCGAAAAGAGAATTTGATTTTCAAAAATTCGAGGTTCATGACAAACTTACGCCGGGGCTACACGTAACATCCACGAATAGCCGAACGATGTAAAACGTCCAGAGGGAGAAGGAACGAGAGAGAGAGAGAGAGAGAGAGAGAGAGAGAGAGAGAGAGAGAGAGAGAGCGAGAGAGCGAGAGAGCGAGAGAGAGAGAGAGAGAGAGAGAGAGAGAGAGAGAGGCTGTGTGTCGCGGGGCTGGACATCTGGGTCGTCGTCAATTATTCGCGAATCTATTCTCCGACTCGTGACCCGCGGGGGCGAAATTCACCTTATCATCTTCGACTTCGTCGATGGAAAACCGATCTTCCCCTCGTTATTACGTACCTCGTTTTCGCGAACCAACAATCTCATTTGCCCCAAAATTAACGATATTTAACGATAACGATTTATCGTGGCTTTGTTTCCCAATTAAACAAAAAAAAACTCGATAAACAAAATTACAAAAAAAAAGAAAAAAAATGAGAAAAAAACTGCTCGTTCGTAACGTTAAAATTGCGAATCGATCGGATCAGCAGCGAGGCACGAAACAATGGATTCGAATCACGGTCAGGGCGAATTAATTATTCTCATCGTCAGAGAGTGAGAGAGAATAGCGAAGACTTCTTTCTCTCCTTCTCGTCGTCGCGTTGAGAATTCTTAAGCGACATTCACACACACACACACACACGCGCACACACACACACTAGATGTGTGTGTGTGTGTGCGTGTGTGCCTCTCGCAGAGTGCGAAAGGCAGTCATGCCCACCGGCCCTGATCGATCCGGATCTCCTCGAGACGATGAAATAGAAGCATAGAAAAAATATACGACCGATCGTTATTATTCAGGGACGAAAAAAAAGATCCAATCTCCCAAGATTCGAAAACAAAATATTTCTGGCAAGAAACGAAACAGAAAAAAAAACACCGTTTTCTTTTTCCTCAAATATCAAAATATATTTTTTAAAAAATCGGGAGAAAAATTAGACTGTGGAAAGAAGAAACAATGATGGGCACACGACGATAAGGAAGGATTTCGTTCCGATAGAGAGAAAGGGAGAGATAAAGAGAAGGGGGAGAGGGGGCAATAGAAATCAAACAAAAAAAAAACCTTTTTCTCTTTCCTCAAATATCAAAATATATTTTAAAAAATCGGGAGCAAAATTAGACTCTGGAAAAAAGAAACAATGAGGTGCACACAACGATAAGAGAAGATTTCGTTCCGATAGAGGGAAAGGGGAGAGTGAGAGAGAGGAGGAGGGGGAGAAGGGGGAGAAGGGCGAGAGGGGACAATAAAAATCCGACAGAAAAAAATCTTTTTCTTTTTCTTCAAATATCAAAATACATTTTAAAAAATCGGGAGAAAAATTAGACTCTGGAAAAAAAGAAACAATGAGGGGCACACAGCGATAAGGGAAGATTTCGTTCCGATAGGGGGAAAGGGTACAGAGAGAAAGAGAAGGAGTGAGAGAAGGGGGAGAGGGGGGAGGGGCAATAAAAATCAGAGTCTCTTTCCTTCTAGCTCGGTGTTATATTCACGCGAAAGGCAGCCACGAGGCGGTGAAATCGAGGAACAATAGACACGTGAGAGACACCGAGAGGAAAAGGAGTGAACTAGCTAGTGGACGGAGGGAGAAGGAGGGGAGGGGGGGGCATTTTAGCATATATACGAGAGAAAACTGTCTCGTCTTGCACTTCGTATTCGACCGTTGCGGTTTCTTTTTTCCTATGGTACCCGCCACGTCCATCTGTTTGCGTCGAATTTTACAGACGGGTGTGTTCCTCGACCTCGCAAAATCGAGACTACGAAGGAATTTTACGTTCGACGAATAATTTTGTCGTGAAGTACGGAAGAGTGTTCGAAAGGAAGAAGAATTGTAATAAATTGTATGGGCAAATAGATTGTAAATAAATAAATAAATAAATCAATAAATAAAAATTGTGAATATTTGAGAGAATAAATTGTCGAACGAATTAATAAACAATGGGAAAGAAAATAATATTTTTTTTATGTTAATTTTTTTTCTATTTGTATGGATTATCATTATTTGTTTATAATTTGATTATTATCAAAGATACAAATTTTATACTATTTACGAGATTTATCAGGGACCTAATTATACAATGACCTTGAACCTTATCAAGGATAATACATGCACTATGCTTCCAAGAAACTTGCCCAAAAAATTTGATATTTTCCATCGAAATTTTTCTACCATTCGACATAATTAATGACAATCAAGCTCGAATTAAAAAAAAATCAAAAGTATTAAACGAAATGCTTTCGAGTTAACACCAGACGGTGCACACAGTTTTAATTGTATCTCTTAATTCCGTGATAGCCCTTCATTTCTCACTAGTTTCGAGTTTCCTCGTTCTGTCTCTCGAAACAGAAAAGGAGAAGAAATGAGAAAGAAAGAGCCAAAGGAAAAAAGAGAGAAAGAGAGAGAGAGAGGAAACAATAGATAACCGTTGGCGAAGCCCCCTGGGTTTGGTTCGTCCAACGGGTATGCCAGCCACCGCTATGAGACTCGGTTTGCTTGGCACCTGAACGCATAGTTGTCCGTCGAGCACTGTAGAAACAGCAACGGACCACCGCTAGTAGCCAACTGGAGAGAGAGAGAGAGAGGAGCGCGAGGAGCGAGAGGACAGAGAGAGAAAAAGGAGAGAGAGGAGAGAGAGAGAGAGACAGAGAGCAAGAGAGAGAGAGAGAGAGAGACAGAGAGCGAGAGAGAGGAGAGAGAGAGAGGAGAGAGAGAGAGGAGAGAGAGAGAGAAGAGAGAGGAGAGAGAGAGAGAGGAGGGAGAGAGAGAGGAGAGAGAGAGAGAAGGGGGGAGTGTAGGACTTTAGTCGTATGGAGAGAACCGTTGGATAGGACTCGGTGAGGCTCGCGCGGTAGATTCCTAAACGTCAATGATACCCGACGCCACTGGAATGCGACGACGTTCGCGAGATCGTCCGGGCGGGGGAGCTCTACATATACATCGTTTTCCGCGTTCTCCACCGCAACCCTCTCGCGTTTGCTTCATTGACCTAACCCCCTCCTCCTGCTCCATGTATTTCTCCGTGTCTTTTCATTTTTCAAATCTTACTTGGTTTTCAATGGTGGATTTTATATTTTTTCTTTTATACAAATGATTGTATTGAAATGTTATAATAATTATTAATATTGTTAAAATTGTCGTTGATAATGATAAGGGTATGTACTGGTGTATCGATTCGGTTAGTTTCTTCGTGAACGTGATGTACCCGGAGTGATGGAGGAAAAATTGTTCGCACGAACGTGAGTTTGAACGAGGAAGCTTCTTTCGAGAATCGACGAGTGGAGGAAGAAGTGCGGAGAAAGAACGAGAGAAGAAGAAAAGGGATGAATATGTAGGGAGGAGATAGAGGATTGAGAGGGAAATAGTTTGCCTTCGAGGCAAATAATAATGATCCTTGTTTTGTGATAGAAAAAAAAAAGTTGTAAGAACGTGAATATTCACGATTTTTAGCTTTTTGACGGGTAAATTGAAACAAAGGAAGGATAAGGATGTGATTTTCGTGTTGTACGGGAAATTTCCGATTTCCCAACCCCCCGATAAACTATTTTTGGACGAAAACAAAATTTTGCACCCCCGGAAGGTTCGATTTTCGGATTTTATTTCTTAAGCTTTACGAGCCTATATGTCGATCGCAAATTTCCCGTACAACAAGAAAATCATGGTTTCGTTTCAGAATTTTAAGATTTTAAGGATCTTAAGTGGGTAAATCGTTATTTTGGGTTTTTTGCGTTTTTCTTTGAGAGTTTTTGAGATATCGGTGAAAATAATGTCATGATCTGCATCACCGACAAATTTCTGATTCCGTAACCCCCCAACAAAGTGTTTTTGGATGAACAAAAATTTTAACCCCCGGCAGGTGCCGATAGTCGACATTCGGATTTTACTTTTGGGACTTTGGGGGGTTCGGGGGGGGGTCAAATTTTTTTTTGTCTAAAAAGACTTTGTTGGGGCATTTCGGAATCGGAAATTTCCCGCGTAACACGAATATGATGAAATAAAGGGGTTTTGGAGCAAAAAAAAATTCAACCCCATGCCCAAGGCCTTTTTTGCAGGTCCCTTCCTGTGGGTCTTGAAAATCGCGATTTTCGAAGTGGCGCCACGGGCACAAAAATTGAACTATCCGTATGTTCCTGGGCTTGTTCGCGAGATCTTGGCGTGTTCTTCATAAAGTTATTAGTACAATTTTCTGTGGGATGAATGAGAACGGAGGTACAGCATCGTGAAAAGTCGATTTTTCGAGGTTTCGCGAAACCATCAATTATAACATTCCGGTGAATTTTGATCATTTTAAAAGCTGTAAGAACTTATGTCAATCGCAAATTTGTCACCAATAACGAATCAACGGTTCGCTTTTTGCTGACACTCGTATTTGTCTGTGAAACGATAAAAAAACTGAGTTTTCCCATTTTTTCGAACAATTTGCAACAAAACAAATTAAAAATATGATATTGTTATTCCACCCGCTACATCCACTTCCATAACCCACCTGCAAAGTCTTCTTGTACAAAAAGAAATTACCACCCTCGCCAAGTGTCCATTCTCCACATTCCTCAATTAATTTCAAGACTTTGAGTAAACCCGAGCGTTCAATCAATTTTTTCGTCCAAAAATACTTCACACACAAACACATCACAAAATCTAAAATTTCCCATACAACGCGAACATCCCATTCCCATTCTCGTTTAATCTCAATTTATCGATCAAAACATGAAAACAAAAAAATAAATCCAATTCTCCAATAATTCGACCAATAATTAATACTTAATAATCGTGACGATTTTTATTACTCCCAACCTTTCATTAATCCACACAACTATAATCCCAAGAAAAAAAAAAAACAAAAAAATAAACAACAAAAAATAAAAATCAACAAATCTCATTGTCACTTTCACTTTCTAAATCCCTATTACCATTCTCTCCGTCCATTTGTACAAAGTCGCGATGAAAATCTTTAAAAACGATACGTTCGGTCTAAAACGACGTACATACGTGCATTTCGTGAAAAGGATGAATATCGCAACGGGACAAATGTTGTTTCTATACTCGGTGCCTGGAACCGACAAAGACGAAGTGACGAAGGGGCAGGGGGAAGGGGGTGGGCACTTTCATAAAGACGTCACCGGAGACTCGACGCCAAGGAAGTACACCAAAGTTATAGTTACATCAATATATATATATGTATATATATATATATGCACATACATAGAGACCTGGCTGGCTTCTCTGACGAGACCGAAAGAGAGGGACAAGAACACCCACGCACCCAGGGTAATAATGTCATCAGCGTATAAAACTATATATATATATATATATATATATATATATATATATATATATATATATATAGAGAGAGAGAGAGAGAGAGAGAGAGAGAGAGAGAGAGAGCCAAAGTTGCAACCCAGTTTTCTTCGAGTTTCCTGCTGCGCTTTCTGCACGGTTTACAACACTCGGGCAAAGACTCTTACGACGATTTGTCACGGAAATCAGTAACAGAGTCGAGAGCTCCTGTAGAGAAAGAGAAATATATATATGTATATATATTTATAGAGAGACAGAAAGAGAGAGAGAGAGACATAGAAGAGTCGAGTAAACTTTTGATCTATAGACGATTCAATCCGCCTGCAGACTTCGAATAATTTGCACGCGGTCCTAGTAAAAGCGAGTGAAAAATTACATTAAATAATTCAATGATTAACAAAGAGAGACAGTGGTGTAGGGGGTAGCGTGCTCGACTCTCACCCAACGGGCCAGGGTTCGATTCCCGTTAGCGATGAAATTTTTTTATGTGCTTTTTTTAATACTCTCGGTTGTACGAAACGCACCTAAGAAAAAACTGTACGTTCACCGAAGTGGTTGACGGTGGAATTGAAGCTGGAGATGTGTATGAGAAAGAGATATAAAAAAGGCGAAGTAAAAAGGCGAAAAAAGCCGTACATTGGAATCTGCGCATACAAAAACCATCCTGGTCTGAGAGCTATGTACCAAATTTCCTATCTATCTCTCTATTTGTAATTGAACAGTTAATTCGTTCAATAACTAACGATAAGATCGATGATAAAATTTGAAACTATAAAATCTCGGATTATCGTTTGGACGAGACACGATGTCGCGAAAAAACGGAGTGGGTTGTTAATTAGCCGTGGCTAATTTTGTTATTCCGCGAGTATGAACCGGAGAGCAACCGACGCAAACGAGGTAACCGACAAAAAACAGAAACAATTGTCCAGTCCCCCCCTCTCTTCGTTCTATCGCTACCCCCCCGCCCCCCTTTCTTGGTTAACGAGCGTATACAATTTTAACCGTCGCATCACGGAAGAAAACCGAGAAACGTTGTAAGTCATCTATATATACATATATATATGTATATTCAAATATAAGACTTGGTTGAGTTAAAACTAGAATTGTGGTATGGTTGAGTATTTCGTCGTTCGGGTCTCGGTGCAAGTCGACTCGTTGTTTCCAGCCCTCTCGGATAATTTAGTACACGTGCGACGGCGTGACCGCGTGGTCAGACTCTCGTATATTTTTGAGTGTGTATATGTGTATATAGCGATGAGAATAAGAATAGCTGTGTATGTGTACAGAAAGGGGGGGGGAGCCTTATCTAGGTTTGACTCGACGAAGCGTCGCGGCGCCAGGAGGCGCCTCTCTCGCCC
>OX328011.1:55087947-55108081 GCA_946811545.1 Netelia fuscicornis | reverse complement strand
GGGATTGTCATTATTATTGTTATTATTAACATTTAATATGAATTTTTTATATTATTCTTAATATTGTTAGTTATAATTGTTGTTGCTATTGTTTATATTGTTGATTATTATTATTACTATTATTCATATATTATTACTGTTATTATCGTTATTTATTTATTATTATTATATTATCTTATTATTATTATTATAATAAAATATAATAATAATAATAATTTATTATAATAAATAAATAAATAAATAATAATTATTATTATTATTATTATATTTTATTATTACCTATAATAAAATATAATAATAATAATAATATCATAATAATAATCATAATTATTATTATTATTATTATTTGTTATAATTGTCTCGATTATATATAAGCATTTTTATTTATTTATTTATTATTATTATTTGTATGATTTATTATAATTATCTCGATTATATATATTTTTATTTATTAATATTATTAACAATTGAATTTGTTCCTCAATTAAACATGCTTTATTATTCTCGCTTGTAGCAATGGGAAAAAAAAGAAGGCAAAAAATGTTATATTAAAAGTTTGTGTTTCGTTTCGATAAAGCACAAACCGGAAGTGGTACGCCGGTGTCACGTAAGACGCCCCGTCGTTTAGAGGCCTCGCATGTTTTTCGTGGTTAACAAGACATATATAAAGCGAGAGAGAGAGAGAGAGAGAGAGAGAGAGAGAGAGAGAGAGAGAGAAAAGGCGGAAGCGAGGAGTAGTCGAGAACCGGAAGAGAGACGGAGACAGAGAGAGGGACAACGTGCAATTCGCACTGTGCCGAGGGACAGCGGGGAACCCCCGTTCGACACCGCCCGATGAAAACGCATGCGCGCGCGCGCTCCGTCGGTAAGTGAATGATCGCGATGCCGTCGCGGCAGGAAAGCGATCGACATGCGTGTGTGTAGCTGCCCCACGCTACCACTCGTACAAATATTATAATCGCTAAACCCATATACAATAATAATAATAATTATTATTATTATTATTGATATTATTTCTATAATTTATAATAATTATCTCGATTATATATAAATATTTTTTATTTATTATTGTCATTATTATTATTATTGGCAGTATTTCTATGATTTATTGTAGTTATCTCGATTATATACAAATATTTTGCTTTGTTGGTTTTATTTTTTTTATCTCGATTATATATAAATATTTTTATTTATTATTATCATTATTATTATTATTATTATTGGCAGTATTTCTATGATTTATTGTAATTATCTCGATTATATACAAATATTTTTCTTTATTTATTTTATTTTTTGATCTCGATTATATATAAATATTTTTATTTATTATTATTATTATTATTATTGGCAGTATTTCTATGATTTATTGTAATTACCTCGATTATACAAAAATATTTTTCTTTATTTATTTAATTTTTGTTATCTCGATTATATATAAATATTATTATTATTATTATTATTGACAGTATCTCTATGATTTATTGTAGTTATCTCGATTATACACAAATATTTTTCTTTCTTTATTATTATTATTATTTAAGAAAGAAAGAAAACAATATATTCATTCATCGACGAATTTTATCGAACGATAATAATCGCGATTATTATTGCTTAAAACAGCAAAAAAAAAAGAGAGAAAGAGAGAGGCAAAAAAAAGAGTAAATAGACAATTGACAAACGAGTAGATATTTCATTAAAGTCGTAAGAAAAGTGCGATCCGGAAAGAAATAAAAGGAAGAGAAGATGAAAAATAAAAAACATGAAAAAAAAAAAAAAAATGGTAAAAATGGCTTCGGGCACTTTACCTTTGAGCGTGCTCAAAGTATATACGCTCGGATTGGTAAAGGCCCTCCTCTCATTCCTCCATCGAATCACTGTCCATTATTTTCTCATTTTTTTTTTTTCTTTCATCGCCCCCAACCCCCGTTAATTTTTAAACGGTTAATTTAATTTCGTCGTACAATGGTCGAGGAAGCGATTGATCGAACGAGGAGATTGATCCGGGTAATGCGATACGAGCGTACATAACCCGGGACCAGCTCCTCGACGAGTCGCACGAGCTTTCTATTATCCATTATTATCATTAATAAAAAATAATTTTTTTTAAATTAAAAAAAATAATAAAAATTGTCGAATGAAAAAAAAACCCAACCACCCAAACAAAAAGGTCAGAAGCGAGTAAAACGATTTTACACTGTGATTGCGTTTCGCGAGATAAAATGGTCATTTACCATCGAAGAACGGAGGAGGAAGAAAAAAAAAAGGAAAAAACAACACTCTCTCTCTCTCTTTCTCTCGCTCCTATCAAGCTCGTCTCTCTTTTGGTCGTCGTCTCGCGCGAACATCGAGGGAAGCTTGCCCCGTCGTGATCGTCTTTCTCATTCTCTTACACAAACCCGCGCGTCTTCCGCTCCCTTTTCTCAAACCTTCTCTCGTTATTTCTTTCTTTCTTTAACTCTCTTTCTCTCTCTCTCTTACTCTCACACTTTTCTCTTTCTCCTCCTTCAACCACCGTCTTGGCTCTCTCTTCTTTTTCTTCTTACCTTCCCTCGTCTTCTTCGGTCCTGACGTGCGCGCGCGCGCGCACCCGCTTCGCCCCCCCCCCTCTGCGCCGCCGTCCCGCGTTCGCTCGCCCCCCCCCCCTCCTCCTCCTCCTCTTGCCTCGCGCCACTCACCGAACCCGCGCCTCTTCTACCGCCCCCGCCGGGCTTTCTCCGCGCGAGAGGGCTGAGTCGATGGGACCGAAGCGGACAACGGTTGTTGCTATGCTAGCTATACAGCGTTTTACCCAACACTACATATATATATATATATATGCATATATATCTATTGCGATACATACACACATCGATGACTTTGGAGGTGGCGTTTCTACGATGGGAAGTGCAACAACGTTCCCTCCAACACCAAATTCACTCAAATTCACATATATATTTATATATAATATGTAATATATTAATATATAATTTATTAAAATATCATATATTAATATATTGATATATCATAATAAATTATAATTAATATAATATATTAATATATATATATATTATAATATATCATAATTAATATAATATATGATATATTAATATATATTGTAATATTACTGTATAATATATTTAACATATATTATATTGTAATTATATTATTATTATATATAATATAGAATATTATATTATATTATACAATATTAGGTATTATAATATATATTAATATATTATATATTATATTATATTATTATATATTATTTACATATTATATTATATAATATGTACATAGATGGTGAATGGGAGATAGGTGGTGTGAGATTTTGAGAAAATTCTGACAATGAATCATAGAAAGAGGGGGCTAACACAGGCTGGGACGAGTAACCAGACATAAGGGGATGGTGAGAAAGGGGGGGGGGGGTAGAATAAGGGGTGTAGAAAAGGTCGAACAGCTGATGGAGAGAAATTCAACTCGTCGAGACTACCTTTTATCGGACGATCGATGCTAAATAACCGCGAATGATTAAGCGAAATTAATGGATCGGATAATCGTTAATGACGGATAACGATTAAATAATCGATAACGTTACGAGCGAAAAGAAAAAGAGCCCACAAAATAATAAACGTTCACATATTTACAATTCTTATAACAATAACGATAGAAATAATTGATCGAACCATTTTGTTTTTCCTTTTTTTTGTATCATAATCGTTTCAATTTTATACACGTGTGGGAATTAAAATTGAAAATTTATACGAGAATTATCGTTCGATTAAATAAATCGACTTTATTTTGCAACGATCGATCGATCAATCGTTGATTAATTAATTCGACGATGTTGATCAACGCGTGATTAAAATTAAACGCCTCCTCCCCCTCCCTTCCCAACCCCCGGATTCACGACGAGAAATTATCCAACGTTGTCGATAAGATCGATTCAAACTGCAACCTGCCTCCCGATGATCTCAACCCTTCACCCACCCTTGAAACAAAAAAAAAATCAAAAATAAAAATCCTCGATGCCAAAGGGTCGCGAGGTTTCGTGCTCCAAGAGGAGGAGGAGGAGGAGGGGGGGATTACAAATCGTCCGATCGACTGTCCAGGTGAAGCAAAGGTAAACAACACAAAGGGATTGGACGAAGCAAAGGCTCGTCTGGCGCCCGAACGAACAAGAGAAAGAAAGAAGAAGAAAGAAGAATTGGAAAATAGCGAGGGCGAGTGAGAGAGAGGGGGGATAAAGAATAAGGGAAGGATAGGTAAAAGAGAGTAAAAGAAAGGGTGAGCAAGAGAGAGAGAGAGCTCTTGTCTGTAAGAGAGTCTCTGCGGTGAGAAAAAGAATCGGGAGCAGCAGCCGCCGCCCAGAGAGTGTGTATAGAAAGGAGAGAAAGGAGAGAGAGAGAGAGAGAAAGAGGGAGTTGGGGGGAGTAGAAGCCGCCAGGACGCGTTGCGCGCGCTATCCTGCAGGACAACGGCCGAAGGCACGCGGAGGAGTTCCGGCGCAACGAGACGAAGTGGAGGTGAAGTAGGGAGTGAGCGAAAACGTGAGAGGTGAGGAGTGGGGGGAGGAGGCTCGGGCGAGTGAGACGAATAGTAGAGAAGTGGAGGAGGGGGGAACAGGCAGGCGTAGTACAGAGCGAGAGCAACGCAAAGCTAGTAGCGAAAGGAGAGGGGAGGAGGGGGGCCGGAGAAAGAGAAGGAGCGACATTGTGGAGGGGGGAAGGACGCCGAGCGAGACGAACCAGAGGAGGGGGCGCCAGCATAGCAACAGAAAGGCCGCTTCGGAACGAACAACCGAGCGAGCGAGCAAACGGTGCTCTTCGCACAGGAGAGCCGCGTGTAGTTCACTCTCTCTCTCTCGGTCTTTCCCCTTTACCCCGATATACCGCGTGTGCGAGCTCACTCGCTCTCAGTCGGCGTGAAGCTTCGCCCGCTCTGCTTTTATACTGTTGCTGGTCGGGGGATGCTGGCTGTCGGCGCTTCCGCTGTTGCTGCTACTTAACTCTCTGTTTATATATCCCCCTTGCTCTCTCGCTCTGTCTCGTGCACTCGCGTAAGGTACGCGGTGCTTCACTTTTTCTTCTTTCTTTCCCCTTTTTGGATAATCGTCATAGTACGCCCGATAAGGGATGAAGGGGGTTGGAGGGTGAGAACTGTCTGATGGCTTTGAAGACTTTTTTTTTTCTTCCTTTTCGTTTTAGTTGGGCGAGGATTGGAATGATTTTTCAAAGGGAGGTAAAGGAGGGATGATTTTACAAGTTTGTATAATTTTATACGAAGGGATGAATTTTTGGGAAAATGATGGAAGGGATGATTTTATTATAGAGATGGGATTGTAGAAGGGTAGTTCTTCAGGGAAGGGGGAAGATTTTAATGTAGAATAATTGGAGGGCTAATTTTGTTCTCAAGGGGTAGTTAGAGGAGGGATGAATTTTGTCCCGGTCCTTCTCGTGTCTCGAATAATTTTTTTCTTTTTCGTACGGGGATGTTTTCGAGGGTCGTTACTCACGAGCGGTAGTTCTAGAGATTTTACATCTTCATCCTCGAGAGGGGATGATTTCCTTTCCTTCATCCTCCATTTTTCATTTTTTTTTATCCACTCGTACGTCTCCTCTCCGTAGTTCGATCGAGTGAGGAAGGGGGTTGATTTTTACGAGCTTGCTTTTGATGATCCTGAGAGCGAGAGGATCCAAAGATCAAGGGATGAAAGACAGAGGGATTCAAAAGAGAAAGATACACAAACAGAGAGAGAGAGAGGGATAACGAGATGCGTCGTGTTGAACGAGGGAGAGAAATGGAAGGACGACGAGAGAAGAACGAGGCGAAAATGAGGAGAAGCAGGAGAGGACGAGAATGAAAGAGCGAGAGGAAAGGGAGCGGTAGTGTAGAGAGAGAGAGAGAGAGAGAGAGAGAGAGAGAGAGAGAGAGAGAGAGAGAGAGAAGAGGAACGGATGAGGGAAAGAGAGAGAATCGCGTATTGATCGTGTCGCGCTACGGGGGTGGAGCAACCACCACCGCCGACCGACTAGCTCTGCTGCTGCTCTGCTCCGGTGTAGCTGTAGCTGCTGCCGCTGCTGCTGCAGGTCTGAGCGCCTCCTCTCTTGCCGTCGCTTTTGCCAGCATCGCTGTGTGCTACAGTCGGAGGGAGACAGGGAGAGAGAGAGAGAGAGAAAGAGAGAGAGGAGAGGAAAAACCGAATAGCGAGAGCACAAAACAGGAGGGAAATGGAGAAAGGAGGAGAGAAGGACGAGGAATGGTATGGGATGGTGTAAGGAAGATGAATTCAAAGAAGCTGCGAGAATGGCAGAGAAAGAGAGAGAGCAGAGAGAAAGAAAAAGATAAGAGGAGAGAGGAGGAGAGGAGGAGAGAGAAGGAGAGGAGGAGAGAGAAGGAGAGGAGGAGAGAGAAGAGACAAAGAGAGAAACAGGGAGGGAGGGAGAGAGAGAGAGGAGAGAAAGAGATCAAAAGAGAGAGAAGGAGAGAAAGAAAAAGATAGGAGGAGAGAGAAGGAGATGAGAAGGGAGAAGAAGAGAGAAAGAGAGAAATAGGAAGAGAGAGAGAGAGAGAGTAGGAAAAACGAAACGTTGAGAGTGCAAAACAGGAGGAAAATTAAGAAAGGACGAGAAGAAGCTGCGAGAATAAGAGAGAAGTGTGTAGAAGGGGTCGTTGCTGTGTCTGACGAATGGACAGAGAGAAGGAGAAGAAGAGAAAGAGAGAGAGAGGGAGAAGAAGGGGAGGTGAGTAAAAGAAAGTCCTGATAGTGTGTGTGCTCTCTCGCATCTCTCACCACCTGGCACATCTTCCCGCGAGAAAGACGGACGGACAGACAGACAGACAGACAGACAGACAGACAGAGAGAAAGAGAGAACACGACGATCCCAAGGAAGACGCGAGGACGACGACCGGCGCGTGCATCGATTTTTACAAGCCTTCCCCTCTTTTTTTTCCTCTCTCTCTCTCTCTCTCTCTTGCTTTCTATCTTTCTTCTTTTTTTTTTATTTCGAGAATATAGAACTCCACCGTCTATTTTCTTTATATAAACGCGACACGCGCTCTTTTTCCTCGCTTCTTGCCGATCAAACGATCGGCACGATCCAACAACTACTTTTGTTTTTAAAATCGAACCTCTCCGTCATCGGTGTCGAAAGCAAATAAAAAATTGAAACGCGGAAACGATCAAAACGAGAAACAAAAATTTACTTTTCAAACAAAGTTTTATTTATTATCGTTAAAAATTAATTGTAACAATCAATCGATAACGATCGAAACGATCCCAGAATTTTCTCTATTTCTTATACGAAACAATTGTTTTTCTTATCGTTATAAAAAAAAAAAGACAAAGTCTAAGAACGATCGGATAACAATTTTTTTCCTCCAAATAAAAATTTCGTTCCAATTAAGAGAAAATTAATTGCGTCGCTTGGCAATAAATAAGAAAAATAGAAAAAAAATATCCGGTGTAAACAGAGCGACTGACAACGAATCAGTATAAAAAAAAAAAAAAAAAAAAAAAGAAAAAATTGTTACATCGCCCCGAACGTTAAAAAAAAAGTTTTTTTTACGTTCTAACTTTGCTCCCGTAACGTATCTCTCCGGCTTCTATACATTATAAATTTCGTACGTATGAAAAAATTGATGCGAGAACAAAAAAAAAGTTTTTTTTTTTTTCCGTTACGAGGTACCTGTAAATATTTCGATCGTTTTGTTTTTTTTCTCTCTTTTTTTTTGTTATTTTCTCTCTCGCGCGCGCGCGTCGGTAACGGCCGTTAATTTCAAAGTTTATTCCGGTCCAGAAAAGGTCAACGACCCCGATCCGTGCGCGAGCGCACGACTACCCGACGCGGTTTTACTGTCTTTAAAACCGATGGAGATCGATCAATCGACGTGAAACTGTTGCACCGCACGAGAAAACGCGATTGATGAATAAATAAATACGTAAATAAGAAGAATGGTGAAAATGAAAATGAGTAATGTCCCGTCTACGTTCGATGAAAAGTTCACGAGAAACGGAGAAAGAGAGAGAGGAAGAGATTCGACGGAGTCGCTATAGTTTAAATATATCTACGTGTTTTTCTTTTAGCCTTTCCCCTATATACATATATATATATATAATAGAATATAATAATAATGATATATAATATGTATAAATTATATAATAATAATAATATATAATATATGTAAATTATATATATTATATATCATCGTTATTTTTATATTATATTGTATTATATTAATATTATATTATATTACTATTATATTAAATTAATATTATATTTATATTATATTAATATTATATTATATTTATATTATTGTATATTATATTAATATTATATTATAAATATTATATTATATTATATATTATACTGTATAATATATTATATCATATTTATTTTATATTATATAATATTGTGTTATATTAATATTATATTAATTATAATATATATAAATTATATATTATTATTATTATTATTATTATATTATTATTATTATTATTAGAAATATATATATATATATATATTTCTTTTTTTCTGTAGTCGTGTGTATAAACGAGGCAATGTAGAAAACTAGCTAAGTTCGACGAAGTGAGCGAGCGAGAGAGAGAGAGAGGGCGAGAGTGTAAGTGTGAGAAGGAGAGGGACGAAGTACTCAGCTGATGTCTGGCGAGGGAGCGTAGGGGTTGTCGAGCTCGACGACTCGACTTATGGCAGGCCTGCCTGTGCTTCGCTATGCTACGAAGAGTCAACGAGCGAGCGAGATAGAGAGAAAGAGGGGTGGGGCAAAAAAGGAAGGGTGGGAGGGAGAGAAAGAGCGTCGTGCGGATACGTATATTACATACGGAACGTAAACACACGTATGTATGTGACACGTTATGAGGGGGAGATTTTACACGGCGATCGAACATCGACGATACGCACCGCCTCTTGAAATTACGCTCGAGCTGATATTCTCGAGGCACGAAACAAAAAAAATTGGAATCGTTACGCGATTTATAAATAATCTTCTTTTTTTCGTTTTCGTCATTTTGTTTTTGTTTAATAAATTGTATGCAAGATGATAATTGATTTTGTTACTAGGATTGAAATAGAAAGATTTTGGATAAGGAAATGATTGAATGATTTTGAAAATAATTCTGTTTTTTTTTTGTCTTTCGGATTAAAATAATTAATATTTACAATATTTTTCACAACTTTTATGAAAATTAACAAATTTTAGGATAAATGCATAATTTTTCTTTCCCGATTTAATTTACACGCGTTTATCAAGATTATTGATAAAAAGTTTTTCATAATTCTGGGATAAAAATAATTTTCTCCCTTTTTAACGTAAACACATTTATCAAAATAATTGATAAAAAGAATTGTTAAATTCTGGGATAAAAATAATTTTTGGTTTACGAAAAGGGTCGACGCGATGCGACAACCGAGAGAAAGAGAGAGAGAGCGAGAGAGAGAGAGAGAGATGCCGATAGTAGAAGAGCGAGAGAAAGGGGGGAGGGGGATGCTGTAACGAAAGTCACCCCTCGGCAGAGTGCCGCGGCGTAATTCGAAAATTGGCGAGGTCAGTGTCGGAAAGCGAGACGAGAGAGTCACGGGTTATATGCGTATACACAAGCCATGGCACTGTACTCTCACCGTCTATCTATATATCTATATATGTATACATAGCATAGGATCAAGAGCTCTGTTGGTCTTCACGTGGGCCATCAGCCTGCAGTGGCACACGCCGCGGAACGAGAGAGGACGACGAATGCGTCCGACGTCTATCCGTGTATGTATGTATCTATATATGTATGTGTGTATGGCATGCGAGGACTGAGAGAGAGAGAGAGAGAGAGAGAGAGAGAGAGAAAGACAAGAGAGCCTCGAGGTACGATCGATATTTCGACGAGGGAATTCGATAGTCGATGGGACCGCGGAAAATTCTACAGGAATTAAATATAGACACACACACACACGCCTATATAACGATAAATAGTACATAAATATATATATATATATATATATATATATCTATAAATATATAAACATAAATATATAGATATATATATATATAAATATAGAAATATATAGATATATATATATATAAATATAGAAATATATAGACATATAATATATATAAATATAAAATACATAAATATATAGATATACATAAATATATGAATATATAAATAAATGAATATATGAATATATCAACATATAAATATATAGATATATATAAATATATAAATATATTAATGAATATATAAATATATATAAATATATTAATGTATATGTAATATGAATATATAAATATATATAAATATATTAATATATATTATATTGTGTCCGTTATACAATAAAATAATTAATTCCTGACAATTATACAATTTTCTCTCCGCTGTATGCGAGCAATGCCGGGAGAAAAACAGTTTTGCCCGTGGTTTATGTATATAACAATGGTGGAAAATTGTCGAATCATAAAGTTTACGATGCGCGCAGCTCTACGAGCGTTCCGCGAGTTGCGATATTTAGAAACGTATGAGGCATCCGGAAATTCAAGGATTCTACTAAGGAAACGGCATATATATATATATATATATATATATATATATATTGGTGCGCATGTACTTTTCTCATTCGCACTGACCTTAACAAGATCGTTAAGTTTCAACGGCAAATGTTTCGCCGTAATTTGATAATGGATAGCAGCGATATATATATATATATATATATATATAGAGAGAGAGAGAGAGAGAGAGAGAGAGAGAGGTCGTGGATAATTGGTTTTTTGGCCAGGAGCCTCTGGGCTCGGTGCAAGAAAATTTACGTGTGGAAAGGTGCAAGTTCCGTTCGCATATGTGTGTGTGTGTGTGTGTGTGTGTGTGTGTGTGTGTGTGTGTGTGTGTGTGTGTGTGTGTGTGTGTGTGTGTGTGTGTGTGTGTGTGTGTGTTTGTGTGTGTGTGGGCATAGGTGGAAGAAATTGTTGCAAATTCATGCAAGTGAAATAGCAGAGTCGAAGGGTGGGAGATAGATAAAGAGAGAAAATTGAGAATAACGAGGGACAGTTAGAGGGTCGAGGCCATATGGCACATATATGTGTGCGTGTGTATTTGTGTGTGGGTGTATGTTTGGGTGTCGAAGGGTGGATGATGAGAGTCGATTACCCTCGCAAAAATCGGGACTCGAAGCGTATAATGTTATGTTCGAAGCGCAGGAATAACTGGTGTCGAATTTTACGATGGGTATAACATTGAATAATAATTCAACGACGATGGCGGCGAATTTTACGGTCGTAGGATTTTATTTTTTATACACGGGGTTTCAGGTAACTATGAAGATACAGAAAATATGCAGATAGCTAGCGAGGATACAAGTACGAGGGTTTTTTTCTTATCGTCCTGCGATGAAAAATGGCCGAGATATTAATTCTCAAAGTTTGCACATTTTAGACATAACCTAAAAATGCGATAGAGCGTCCTATAGACAAATGTCTGGGTCATGAGTTCGAGTCCCACTCAGGACAGTTTTTTTTTCCAAGGATTCTTGTTTCTTTTTATAGATCTTGATGAAATTACTGTTAATAAATAATTCCAAAAATATAAAAAAAAATTATTCAAAATAACGAACTAAAGTTATTTTAAATATTCCAAAATTTTCAAAAAATTACCATTTCTCATTCAATCTCAAATTCTTCACAGTCGCGATAAATATGTTCCGTAAACCTTCGATTAAGCTGCTTCTTTTTTATCAAAAAGAAAAATGTAAAAGCGATAAAAAATTCGATCAAAAAAAGTCTTTTTCTATTTTAATGATTCTTTTTCGCCTATCGTAGCCAATATCCGATAAGCTCGTAGGAACAAAAAAAAGGAAGAAGCTTTCCAAAAGTGTGATGCGCTCTGCAGGAGCGAGTCGGTTCGAGACTCGATGCACCGGCGAAGGAGCGAATGCTCGATGGAGGGAAAACGTTGGAGAGGGGGAGGAGTAACTGTACATTATTAATAAAGCACAAATTATCCTCGTAAAATGCACCGATCCCTTTCTAGGGTGCATTAGTAATAGCATGGAGATGGGTAGAGGGAGCTCGTATCGTGTAGGGAAAAAAAGCTCCATCGAGTCTGCGAGCGAAAGCGCAGACGCGCCGTTCTGTGACGGAAAATGCGAGAGAGAGAAGGAAAGAAAGAGAGAGAGAGAGAGAGAGAGGAGTGGGGGAAATATTGGTGAATTTAAATTATTTAAAGTCACGATACGCCGGAGTAATAGCAAGGAAAGAGGGAGGAAGTGGGAGGGAGAGAAAAAAAACGAAAAACAAATTTAAACAAAAGAGGGGGAGGGGGGAATAACGAACGAGGGAGGGGGAGAGAGAAAAGTGGCTTTGCGACGTACACATGTTCTCCCGAGGTCGTATGCTAATGGGCTTCTCACGCGAAGCGTAATAGCGGACACAATTAACGCGAATTAAAATCGAAAGGTCCACGCGTCGACCCCCCCCCCCCGGCCCCTGCAGATTTGTAAATTATTTCGCTGGCTGTCGAGCGATGGAAAGAATTTTCGCAATGTGTGAAGTAATTTTTATTTTTTGGGGGTTTTGTTTTTTATATTCAGGAAAAATTATTTTTTTTTACACAATTTAATTTTGTGCGTTTTTTTGGGATTTTTGTTTTTGTTTGTTTTCATAACGTTAAAATCGTGGCAATTGATATTAACAAAGATTTGGTTGAATTTTGTATCGTTGTTATTTTTTTTTTGGATTTTAAAAAATTTTTATTCAATTTTTTTTTTGGATTTAAACAAAATTTCTATTCGCTTTTTTTTTTAATTATTATTGTGTTTCGTTTTTGTATTCTTCGTTTTATAAAAGGAGTTTCGTACGGAGATAAAAATGATAAAAAACGTAAGACAATCTTCGCTCTAACGTACGATAAAAAAAATTATAAACAGCGTCAAAAGTAAAAAAGAAAAAGAAAACGAAACCGGATGTAAATATTGATAATAAAAAGAAACTGAACCGAAAACAAACTTTCGCACTTCGATAAAGCGACGAGCGAGAAAAAGGATGAGGCCTCGAAATATTTATTCGACAAAGTAAATACGATTCGCAGAGCTCTCTCTCTCTCGCTCTCTCTCTCTCTCTCTCGATACTTTCGTACCTCAGGAATATTTCTTTGCGTGAACTCGCGATTTGTTTTATTTTTTATTTTTGCAGTTTTTTTTTCCCATTCTTTCGTTCAGTCTGTGACGAACCGTGGTCGTCGATCCGCGAGGGGTCAACGGTCTATCGCGACGATATCGGTCCACGGTAAGAGAGAGAGAGGAGAGAGAGAGAGAGAGAGAGAGAGAGAGAGAGAGAGAGAGAGAGAGAGAAGAGAGAGAGAGAGCGAGAGAGAGAGAGACGCAAGGGGATGCCAGGTCGAAAATATACGCCCATGGTTTGCAATGAGAAAATAGAGGAAGAGGAAGAGAGGGAGAGAGAGAGAGAGAGAGAGAGAGCGAGAGAGAGAGAGAGAGAGAGAGAGAGAGAGAGAGAGAGAGAGAGATCTTCGAATTGTCCGAGAGTCACCGGTCAGGCAATCGTCCAAAAGTTCTTGACTCACTCCCTCTCTCTCTCGCTCTCTCTCTCTCTCTCTCTCTCTCTCTCTCTCTCTCTCTCTCTCTCGTTCTATCCGCCACAAGTCGCACTATTATCCCGCACGCATCGCGAAGCAAGCTCTTTCTCTCTCTTCCTCCTCTTCTTCTTCTACTTCTTCTGATTCCTCTTCCTCCTTCTTATTATTCCTCTTCCTCGTTTACAGATACGCGTTCACACGAAGCAAACGAGAAAGAAGAAAAGATAAACTTCGAGGTAAAGAGAAAAAGATGAAAAAATAAATTGTAACATGAAAAAAAAAAAAAGAATTAAATTTTTAATTTTAATTCGAACAATATCAAAAATGAGAAAAGATAAATTTTAATGATAAAATAAGAAATGATTAATTGATCCAAAGAGTATGAAAAATCGTTTAAAGGTTCTACGAATTGTGACGAACACGATCGAAAAAGAAGAAACGTACGATAAGGAAGTGAAGGGGAACGAGGGATGCGAGAGGCCGAATGTGATTCCTACGTCACGACGAAGATATCCCTCCTTCCCTCACCTCCGTCCTCCGTCAGCGGCCTTTACCACTCCCCCTGCGAGACGAAAAACTAAGTATAGGAAGTCGGGTCCTTGCCTCTTTGTTTAAAAATAACGCACAAGCCAAATGAGAACTATCCCAATCGGTTATGTCTATATATATTGAGAAAGAGAGCAAAAGAGAGGGAGAGGGAGAGAGAGGGAGGGAGGGGGAGGAAGGGGGAGAGAGTCGTATGCGTGTCTCTTTTTTTAAATCCATTTTCTCTCAGTTGGCCGCTTCGCTCTAATAGCTCTCCGTCTCTCTTTCTCTCCCTCGCTCTCTCGAGCACTCTAGTTTACATAGCGCTCACCGACGGAGAGGTCACGTCGACCTACCGGACACGAGGTTCTCGATTTTTGACGATTCTCGCTCCGAACATCGATCAGGTTTATCGCCGTGAGACTTTTTTTTTATGAAAGAACTATTTCTGGATTCGATTTATAGAGATAAAAATTGGCAAAAAAAAGTTGGATTTTTGGTTACGCTTTTTTTAAATTTGTTTATGAAAAAACAATTTTTGGATTCGATTTATAGAGATAAAAATTACTAAAACAAATATTGGATTTTTGGTTATGGTTTTTTGAATTTGTTTATGAAAGAACGATTTTTGGATTCGGTTTATAAAGATAAAAATTATCAAAAGAAAGATTGAATTTTTGGCTACGTTTTTTTTTTTTTAATTAGTTTATGAAAGAACGATTTTTGGATTCGGTTTATAGAGATAAAAATTACCAAAACAAAGATTGAATTTTTGGTTACGTTTTTTTTTTAATTAGTTTATGAGAGAACGATTTTTGAATTCGGTTTATGAAGATACAAATTTTCGAAACAAAGATTGGATTTTTGGTTACGGTTTTTTGAATTTGTTTATAAAAAAACAATTTTTGGATTCGATTTATAGAGATAAAAATTACCAAACAAATATTGGATTTTTGGTTATGGTTTTTTGAATTTGTTTACGAAAGAACGATTTTTGGATTCGGTTTATAAAGATAAAAATTATCAAAAGAAAGATTGAATTTTTGGTTACGTTTTTTTTTAATTAGTTTATGAAAGAACGATTTTTGAATTCGGTTTATAAAGATAAAAATTACCAAAACAAAGATTGAATTTTTGGTTACGTTTTTTTTTTTGCATTTGGGAATCGATGGAGATCGTGAAATGTATTTAGATTCGTCTCTTGTTCATAGTTTGTTACGTTCGAAAATGCTAAAAAATATATTTATATGACTATATATGTATAATAGGAAGTGGACACAACAGGCCACGCGTCCGACGTTACTACGGTCTTATTATCGGGATAATTAACGATTTCCCGAAGCAACCGAGCGCGAATTACAACTTCTCTATTTTTTATTTCCCCTTACCCCTCCCCTTTTTCTTTCATCCATCTCGCAGAATTTCTCGCCGTTGCAATTTTCCCCTTACGAACCGAGTAACTCACTCATTCCTCGTGAAACACAATATCCAAGTAAAAATTGTACAATAATATATTACAAATTAAAAAAATCAAAAAAGTCAATTTTTCCTTAAAAAAAAAAAAACTCCAATCCACTAATCGATAATTAATTTCTAAATATTCCATCTACTCTCTAAAATCGTCGATAATTAATCAACGATTAATTTAATCCCACATACATCTCGTTACGATTAACAAATCGTACTCTCATCTTCCAGCCAGAGAAAACAAATTTAAAAGACAAAAAATCGCTACGAAATAAAGAAAAAATATTATTATATAAATATATATAAACAAATATCATATAAATTATATAATTCATATAATAAATATATTATATAAAAATCATATATATATCAATATGTAATTAATATCCAATAACTATAAGCAATGCTTGGCGCCGCGGCAAGGGTTTGGATTGGTAATGCGAAGGTTACGAGTTCAAATCCCGCCCAGTGCATAATAATTTTTATAACATATAATAACACTAATATATTAATATATAATAAATATAACAATTAATATATAATATATCACATATAAATTAAATAAATAAATAAATAATATAAAAATATAATAAATAAATAAAAAAATAATATAAAACAAGAAGAAAACTCACATTGTTGCTTGTTGCCTGGACTCCATGAGGATCATTTGTTCGTGTTTGTGCCAGGCGGCGTCGGTAGTGTCGGTACTAGCGATCGCTCCTCGAGCACCGCCAGCAACGCCGCTCGATGGTGGCTGCACACCACCTCGGCCCGCGCCACCGCCGCCATACTCCATGCCCGCGTACCCACTTTTTGTCTGCCTACGGCAGTTCTCGAAGGCTCACAACATGGGACACCAGACGATACCACCACGTATAATCCTCTCGTGACCCAACCAACGATCCCACCCAACCACCACTTTTCCCTCAATTTTCACTCGTTTCTACTTCTTCTTCTTCCTCTTTATTTCTCTCTCTCTCTTATTTTTTCCCTTTTTTTTTACTTCCCTTTTTATTTTTATATTTTCACACGCTCACTCTTTATTTTCTTTCCCTTTTTATTTTCACTCGACGCACACACACGTTACACGCACACATACACTTTTTTTTTTCTTCTTTTTTCTTTTCTTACGAAATCCAGTGGCACTCGCGATTTTTATTTAACTTTGTTGTTGTTGTTGTTGTTTTTAAATATTTATTTTTCTTACTTCCCTTGCCGTTGCGTTATCCAATCTTTTCTTTCGTTCTTTCTTTCTTTCCTTCTTTTCCAAAAATGCAAAATCGAATGGAATAATTGATTGTTATTGATGATGATGATTATTATCCGAGCTGGTTCGATGATTTTTCGGCAGCGAACGCGCTTCCGGATCTCGTTGATAACTCTCTCTCTTTTGTTCGCCAAGCTTTTTCTTCTTCGGCGTCTCTCCCCTCCTCCTTCCTCTTCTTCCCTTCTTCTTCTTCTTCTTCCTTTAAGTCCAACGCCCGACTCGTCGTCGTTCTCCTCCTCGTCAATTTTCGCTTGCATACGAGATACCCCGTAGACGGAGAGACCGCGCGAGTGAAAGAAAGAGAAAGAGAGAGATAGAGAGAGAGAGAGAGAGAGAGAAAGAGAGAGAGAGAGAAGGAAGAGAAGCGAAGAAATGGAAAAAAATATTAAACCCCCCCCCCTTTTCGACTTTTATTTACACGCTTCCGCGGGCCAAACGTATCCCTTTTTTTCTTCTTCTTTCTTTTTTTCGTCTCTCCGTTCTCTCCGACGTCGTTGCCGACGTCGTCGTCTTCGTCGTCGTCTTCGTCGTCGTCGTCGTCGTCCTCGTCTTCTTCTTCTTCTTCTTCGACGTCGTCGTCGTCGTTGCCGTCGTTTTCGTCGTCGTCGTCTTTCGTACTCTTATCTCGTTTCCTCGTCACTTCAGCTGGCCTCTGATAATCCTCGACATGCGACGCGAGAGAGACCGAGAGCTTTCCTTCTTTGTCCTTTCTCTCGTATTATTTCGTACGTCGACCATGAAAGTTTGATCTGTAACAGGAGATAAGAGAACGATGAGAAAATTTATAATTGATCAAATCGTGAGAAATTGAATTTTTGTATTTTTTTTTTTGGTTGTTTTTATTTTTTTTATTTTCGAGAATTAATGGTAATCGTACGATCGGTTAATCGTTCTTAATTACTTTGCAATGTTTTTTTTAGGCTTCGGGGGGGGGGGGGGGGGGGGGGGGGGGGGGGGGGGGGGGGGGCGTGTTCTTATCGTGGAAATGGATAAGTGGATTAAAATAAAGCGAAAAATCAATCGTTTGTTTGAACGAAGAGTCACGATTCCATCGTCGCCCCTATCGTTTGGCTCGATGTTTGTAAAAAAAATATTTTTCGAATATTCTTCATTAATTTTCCTTATGATTGTTTTTCATTAATGTGGATTTATTATTGTTTGAGATTAAAAATTGTTTCGAGAGTTGGACAGAAATCGTGAGGTGTAAATACGAGGAGAGTAAGTATCGTTTTAAAAATGAAATGAAATTTTGATTACGATCAATTTTTTTTTGTTTATAAGAATTTGACAAAGTTGTTAATTTTTTAATTAATAATTTTTGTTTTTTTTTTTTTTTTTCAAAATTGTTTCGTTAAAAATATTGTTTCGTTTGCACGAATGATTGAAGAGGATAATTAATTTTCCTAAATTATAACACTTCGTAAGATTTTTGTTTTTTTGTATGAAATGTTTCAAAGTTGAAACGACAAAAATTTAATTCAACCGCATCTCGGCTTGCGAAGAAATATTTCGAAACATTTCTGCGGTTAAAACATCGGTTATCGATTTTTTTCAAATTAATTTAATCCACTCAAAAGTAATTGCAAACAAAATTCCACGAATTTCCTATTTAACGAAAGGAACATGGAAATTCATTCTAAAAAAAAAAAAAGAAATTTACATAAAAATAGGAACAATAAATAAAAAAAAAAACGATCGATTTAAAATTAATTTAATCCGTTCCAAATAATTCCCAAAAAAGTTCCACGAATCAGGGCAAATGAGAATTATCGATTAACCTTCCAAAAATATTACTCTCCAATTTAATAAAAGGAACATCAAAATTCGTTCTAAAAAAAGAAACAAGAACAACACAAAAAGAACAAACAAAAATTTACATAAAAATAGGACTAACAAAATTCGAATCATCGAATAAAAAAAAACCTATCGATTTACAAAAAATTTAATCCACTGAAAATAATTCCAAAAAATGTCCACAAATCACGACGTATGAGAATTATCGATTAACCTTCCAGTAATTTATTATTACTCTCCAATTTAACGAAAGGAACATCGAAATTTGTTCTAAACAAAAAAAACAACAACAACAACAAAAAAGAACAAACAAAAATTTACATAAAAGTAGGATCAATAATTCGAAGCATCGAATAAAAAAAAAAGGAAAAAACGAAAGAGAAAAAAAAGCGACCGATACTTCTCATTCTCTCGCACAAAAGTCTATATATAATGAAGGATATGCTAAGTGCCAGAAATAAAATTCGTAACGTAGTAAAATCTGGGATGCGGACGCTTTAAATAGAGTCGGGTCAGTTAGCAGATCGATGTTGTGTGGCTCCAATGAGAAAGGAAAGAGCGAGTGAGAGAGAGAGAGAGAAAGCGAATGAGAGAGAGAGAGAGAGAAAGCTCTCGAGTCTCCATATTCTATATCCGTCTCTCTCCTCTCGTATTCTGGTTATGCGGTATACACAGCAGTACATGCAAACCACAGTACACATACACGCTGTACGTATAGCTCCACATTGATTTGCCCAGTGAGAAAAACAATTATTGGCATGCCCCCGTCTCTCTCTCCCTATCTTTCCAACCGTTGCTCCTCCACGTGCGTTGCCAATAAATCCACGCTTGCCAATGACTACGACCCTCGTTCCATGCGTACTTATAAATTTATACGAAAAGAAAAGAAGCAAAAAAAAAAAAAAACTAGAAAAAGAGAAAGAACGAAGAAAAAAAAAAGAGAATTCGATCGTTTCTTATTTTTTTTAATTCGCCCCCGAGCTCGCTATTTTTGGAACAGTCAGCGTCACAAATCGTCCGGAATACCGATGGGAATGATGAATTGAGAAAAAAAAAAAAAAATCTCCGCTTCTTTAAAAAAAAGTAAAAAAAAATAGAGAGAGAGAAATATCGAAACGAAAATTTATTCCGCGTCGCGTGTGTCATTCCTTTGAAAATTGACGTACTCTACATGTATTTTTATTTTATATATATATATACATACATACATACATACATACATACATATATATATAATATATATACATACGTACATACATACATACATAAATACATATATAATATATGTATGTATGTTGATATATATATATATATATATACAGGGTGAATTGCGTAAGGGGTGCCATCCGGGATTTCAAGGTAGATGGGCAACAGTACGAACAAAAGTTGCAAATAAACATTAGGGATATTGTTAATAATTTACGAGATATTAATTTTTTAAATCGGACCAATCAGAGCGCGCCCAGGAGCGTTGAAGCCACCCACTCCCACCCTAGCCGTAGATATAGCATAGATTA